>OU026156.1:124783711-125010055 GCA_907269105.1 Volucella inanis | reverse complement strand
TGGGTGCGCCGTTTTTTTTTCAAGTTGGTATATATGGTCTGGGGAAATTTGATCACGTTTCCCATTTGTCTAAAAATCTAAAATTGTAAAACTCGCCAACACACACAGAGATAGATGTACTCTTGACTACGTAACTTTTGCAAATGTCAAGCTATGACGCTAAGATTTAGAGGTAATGTCAGATGTACCAACTTAACGAAAAGAAAAACAGAACTCAAAATTTTTTTTTTGCTCAAGGTGGTATATATGGTCTGAGGAAATTTGATCACGTTTCCCATTTGTCTAAAAATCTTCTGAGCATGACTTTCGAAAACTGCATCAAGTTTCGGACGCTGTTTCTTTTTTAAAAATTTTGAAAACACGTCAGCCAACTCATTTTTCTAACAAGCTCCGATTTCCAGTACCAAGCAGACCTTCATGTTTAATTCTGCCGCGGTTCTTCTACCTAATATCTGAAAGACAATTTGCCGCTACTTATCTCTGAAACTCGCTTCCGCTTCAATTACAGGAAATAGACGACGTCCTACATTTAAAAGATCAGTTAACTATCAAATCTTAGCAGTTAAATTTTCTCTTCTCTGTTTCTTCCTCTTCTTTTCTTTAAATTTATATCTTCAATATTATTTTAGTTAAATTTATACTGCAACAATTACATATAATATCACTTTGAATTCTATATTATTATTTTTACTTTTTCTTTTATCTATCTATGTAATTGTAAATCTTAAACAACTTTATAAGCTCTGAGCTTACTGTGTAAGAGGTTTATTGAAATAATATCATAAAATAAATAAAATAATTGAATAAATAAATATTTGTAATAATCAACGTGGTTGACTTTAGTGCTAAACCTATCAGTACGAAATATACAATACATTCTCAGGATATGGATTAGTAAATTCGTTAATCAATAAATTACCGTTTGAATTGTATCTTCCTTCATATAATTTCTGTGGCTCAGGTACTAAATTAGAAAAACGTTTAGCTAAAGAAGATCGCGGTTTAAATCAATTGGATGAAGCTTGTCGCAAACACGACATCGCATACGCTAATAATAAAAGATTGAACAGCAGAGTACCTGGCAGAGGGTACAAGCAAAAGATTCTTCAATATCAGAAGTATTGAATAGTATATTGGTAACAAATATGATGAGGGCAAAAACAAAGCTTGGGATGGTCTGTCAAATTAAACGGACCAAATTCAGAAAAAGAAATTTTTGTAACTTATTTAAAAAAAATCTGTCAAAGAAGCTAGAAATACTGTTAGGGATCCTATTAAAGCAGATCCAGATGCACTTATACGTGCATCCAATGGCTTGCAAGCAGCTAAAAAATTTATGAAAAATAAACGAAAAAATTTTAATACCCCTTGCGTTAAACCACTACTGAAGATTCGAGGTTTTTTACCTATCTTAGCTGGACTATCAGCGATGGGATCAGTAACTGGAGGAGCTGCTGGTATAGCTAAACCAGTAAATGAAGTAAAAGCTGCCAAGCCGCAGTTGGAAGAAAATAAATGTCACAATCTTGTTATGGAAGGAATTAAAATAAAGCAGGGTAAGGAACTTTATCTACAGCCCTCTGAAAAGGGATATGGGTTTTTTAAAAAGCTGTTTTATATTTGCTCCAATATTTGCATTAAGGAATTTTGAAAAATCCATATTCCTAATTTTCGATGTATTTACATAAGAATAAATTGCCAAACAGATCGAAGGAATGTGGTGTTATAAATTTAGATGAGAGTGGAAAGGGATCGCATTGGGTAGCCTATGTTAAGAATCAACATACAATAAAATAACTTGATAGTTTTGGTAATTTAAAACCACCAATAAAAGTTGTAAGATATCTAGTTAAAAATATTCGATATAATTATAACAATTATCAAAATTTTAATACATTTATATGTAATCATTTATATCTGCAATTTCTACTTGAATGTTAAATATAAATAAATTAAAAATAAAAAAATGTTTAATTTTTATTTCATCAGCAATGTTACTAACACTTACATTAAGTGCGAACAAATCCACTCTACTACAGAATATTTTCCACCACACGAGAACCACGTGTGAGGTTTAGTTGATTTTCAGACCTATTATTCCATACTGAATATATTGTTGTTTCATTTAATAATCGTTTTTCATTTCATTGGTAGTAAAGAAATAACTTTTCCTATTAGTTCATACGAATTCGAAGATACAAAAAAATGTACTCAGGAGGTTATCAAACTACATAATAAGAAAAATTCAAACAAAATATCAATCCAAATAAGGGCAAACAATAATACTCTTTAGTGTGAAATTTATAGTACTATGGAAATTTATTTCTCTCATTCTAATTCTTTAAGGTCGCTTTTAGGATTCAATAGGAGATTCAGTAGGAATCCAGGAGAGAAATTTGATTTTGAAATGAAAACAAAAAGCGAAAAATTTTGTGTCTGAAAATATGAGAGGAAATGGTTTTACATCACTTTTCTGCTTCGGTACACGAAAAATAGACCTTTCGAAAGCGCGATAAGAGAGTGATTATGTGGTTTAAGTAAAAGTGGTTGAGAAATTGTGAATGGTAATTGTATTGAATAAAGCGATTGTATTAAAAGGAATAAGTACTATCATTTGTACTCACACAAATAATTTATACTATATTACGCTGATATAAAAGTAAGGAATAAGCAATAAAAAAATAAAGTAATTAATATTTAGAAATACTTTAAAACAGCTTTTTATTTCATTTTTATAAGCAAACACTGGTATATGTGTTGTTTCCATATTCCGATTGTGTCAAATCATTGCAACAAAAAATGTTTAACCTCAAATTAAAAATGTTAACATGTAATAAAAAATATAAACAGAGCAAACTTGTATTCTTTTATACATACATTTAAAGGAAGAAACAGATAAGACAGCATCAACAATTTCGATAGCAACAACAAAACCTATGAAATGTAAGTAACTATAGTGTAATAGCAGATAAAGCTAATCTCAGCAACCCCACATTTGAGTAGGTAAGTTATTAATAGTAAATTATTTGCTGTTATGTTTTTATCAATCGAGTTTTCTCCCGACATATTTTAGATTTTCCAATTGTTAAATATTGAAATGTTATAATAGCAATGTAAACAAAAATATGTGTGTTCAGTTGATTTTTCGATAAGATAGGGGAAAATTTAATTATATAATTAAAACGTTCAAAGAAACCATTTTCTAATACGATTAAAGGATGATGAAAAAACTCATATAGATAATTCAAAGCATTCTTTGTTTTAATAAAAGTAAAAAATAGAAAACAAAATAGAGATGCTGTTGGCAATCTGTTTTTAGTCATGTCAACGCTGTATAACAAGCTATCGTTGTCAATGTTGCTATTGGATTTACTTCCCTTGCTTCTGTAGTTCAACTCGATTCCGTTGGTTAAGTACTTTTAACTAAACCCAACTCGCTTTTTCTCTACTGACAGTAACTCGAATTGAATACAAATACAATCGCCATGCAACCGCAGTAATAATAATAATATTGGAATTGGCAACAAAATTCAACTCGTCTGTTTAACTAGCCCATGTATCGTAATTTCATTCACAGTGAGCTGTTTTAAAACGAACTGCATTTGAGTTTAGTGATAGATTTCAAAGCGAGTGTTTCATTAATTTGGTGCAGATGGAATGACAATATATGTGTACATTTTAATTTCATTGCTGTGCTATGTGTTTTACTAAATTGTATTCGAGATTAACATATGAAACAATCAAATTGACTTAAAACGGAAAATACATTATCATTTTCACTGAGAACATAAACTTCAGAATTGGGATTCTCGGTAAGTTGTGATGTAGCAAAGAAAAAAATACCGAAGTTAATGGCGGACAACGCCCTTGCTTAATGGTAATGAAAGAGATAGTAGGAAAAATGGCAATACAATTGGGTTTGTGTAGGAAAAAACAGCATTGATAGGATACGAAGTCGGTGACATCATTGTAGATATAAAAAGTAAAAAAAAAAAAAAGAGTTCAATTTGTATAATTTTAATTTGCAATTCTTCCTTGCTAGAAGTAAGTAAACAAATTCTTTTTATTTTCGGAGAAATTTCGGATTTTTGTTTTAATTTATTATTTTCTTTTTGGGTTTCCTCAGATCTAGTTCTGTATGTGAGAGAAAGAGACAAATTTGTATATTGCAGGAAATAAATAGGAAATGTTCTAAATAAAGTATTATATCACCAGAATTAAACACTACCTTACTCAACACATTATTTTACTCTTAAACATGTAAAAAAATTACCAATGATTCAAATTGGGCATACATACATATGTTCTGTGGTTTACGCGAACGGTACAGCTTTGAAAGTTTATAATATTTAAATTGATTTTAATTAATATTAGGTCACCGTTTTCTGTGTTATGTGTATTCGAACTTTAGTAAAAGTGCAAAATATCGTAACTAACGGATATGTGTACATATTTTTATTCTCAATTGTAGTCATGAATTTCAAGATTACATAGTTACAGTGTAGGTCTTTTATACCAAATAGGGATTGTGTACCTACATACCTACATATCAGGAACAATAATAAAAATTAATATTTTGTTTATTTATATATTTTGTGTTTTAAATTTTTTATGTATTATACATATTTTGAATCAGTTAAAAGTTTATGTTAAATATTCACTAATCTCTATAGAATTAATCAAAGGATGGATAATATGTAAAATTAATAGTTCATATAAGAATTTTTTTAATAGTATTTTGAGTGGATTTTGTTTTGATTTTCAGTATAATCATGAATTTAGTTTTTTATATGAAATAAAATTTGCAGACTTAGGGCTACATGAAAAACTACATACCTCTTTCTGCGGATGTAAATTTGATGAAATTTAAGGAACTGTATAGCAGAAAACATTTCCTCTAATAAGAAAAATATGTATAAATTTGTTCATACACATACATATATGTACAGGGTGTTCGATATACAAGTTTATTTTTAAATATAAAATAAAATTATTAAAAATTAATTATTTTTAATATTTTGTAATCTTATTAGAAAGAACGAACATCTCCTTTTAGTTATGGAGTACGATTTCATTCATGTATTAGTTGCTTTGCAGTAGCGCATCCAAGATGAATAGGGTGATCCAAATACAAGTTTATTTGTGGAAATAAGATAAAATTATCTGAAATCAATTATTTTCAGTATGTTATGGCTTTGTTAGAGCGAACATTCTCATTAATTATGGTTTCATTTGTGTGGCTGCCTTCGCAGTGTCGCATCCTATCTACCCAATTTCTCAAGACCTCTATCACGAATTACTCGGACGATGTGCATAACATCGCACGGCAAAAAAAAAAAAAAAGTTATTTGGAGCGGGAAAACGCTGCCAGTGTTAAAAAAAACACGATTCACAATGAAACTTAAATGAAATGTTGGATACCACCCGTGGAATATTTATCGAGACCAGAAATTTTTCTTTATCTTTCTGTCCCATTTTCCGAAAAAACCTAACACGTGCTGAGTGTTAAGTTCATTTTAATAAAACAAAAAAATATATATACATACATATATAGGTATTTGACCTAAATATTTTTCAAATCGATTTTTTCAAATTCGGAATTAAAATGCAATGGTTGAGTGCTAAATCTAGCGAATATGTTCAATTAGTTAGTAATTCGTAGCACATTAGTTTTCATTGTTTTTTACTATCACTTTTGTGGATTTACTAACTGGAGTTTTGTCTTAATGGGATGGAATATCATTATTAAATGCGTTTGTTTTTTTATTACATTCTCATTAAAACGGTCAGCTTGCACTTTTTTGGAGCACAATACCTAATGTCAGGAGCCCCTAAGATTTCCTTGAACTTGCTAGATAGGATCCAAAGCTGTGCTATAAAACTCATAGATGACGCCAACATTACACAGTCAATTGACACCCTCGAATACCGACTTAATGTCTCCTGTTTTATCATGTTCTATTGTTATTTTCACCACCAGTGCCTCACCGAAATTGCCAGTAGCATTCCGCACCTTCAAACTTTTAACCTTAACACCATTATCGCTATGAATGCTCATCAGTATACAACACTCAAGACCACTTTCGGGCATACTCCAAAATTTCGTAATCGTTCTTTAGCTGTACAAGTCGCTTATGCAATGCCCTGCCGAGCTCCTTATTTCCTAGTCATTCAGGCATTTAAAATCAACGTACATTGGTACTTTTCTTTCCTCCCTAACTTTCCTTCGGCGTTGTTTAGGTCCAGGGAAATTCAGTAGTAAAATACAGGATATTATAATTTAATTCTTCATTTTCATTTCCTTTCAAGTTAAAGCATATTGATGTGTGATAGATCTGATAGGTTCTGAACTATTGTGACTTTTAAAAATGGAAGTATACATTTTGGAGAGCGAACTCAATAGCTCAAAAATGTTGGAACCTCATTACAACACCCTCCGAGTTACAGGGTATTTAAACAAAAAGTTCCTTGAGAGGAGTATGTACCAATAATTACATTAATTATTTTGTTATAATTTCTAGTGTATTGCTCTTCAAACACAAATTTTTGTAATTGGAAAATGTTTTTACAGAAATTAAAACTTTAATTGCAAGATTCAAATTTGCTTTTATAAGACAACGTTTTATTTCGTCGTATAAGAAGTATAATAGCATTCCGACCAGTTTTGAACTCTGATTTTTTAAAAATTTGTTTGTTTGTTTGGTTGGTTGTTTTTTTATTTATTTATTTAGTATTTTTAACTATTAATTTTACAAAATTTAGTGAAAATAATAACATTTTTTGATTTATGATTACGTATTAAAGGGAGCTACAAAAATTTATAGAAATGTACAAAACTAAACTGGACATAATGAGGTTATTTTTTTATTCTAAAGTCGAACAGTAAAACATTCATCAAAATTCGTTGGTTAACACTAGGCCACATCAACACATTTAACATGAAACAGATAGGTGTATAAATATTGCACTTTAAAGTTGTTCGCATTGCCTTATTCTGAAGGAGTAGACTCTTGTTAATTGTCTTGATTGTACAAAAATAGAATTGAGGAGCAGTATTCAAAATATGGCTTTATTATTGAATTGAAAATGTTTATTGCACTTATTGTTAAAATATTTTTACGGATTCTTTTTTTTTTTTTTTTTTTAAGATATTTTCTTCACAATATAATCTATGTCCACCGTCTCAAATTCCCTTTTCAGATCAAGAAAAACTAAAAAAATATTATTTTGGATTTCGCTTCGATTTGTTTCCAATTTGCTATGGCCATGTTAGGTGCACCTTCACAAGAATGTTGTTTTCTAAGTCCTGACAGATTTTCAACTATCAGTTTGTGAAAGCCAAAAAATGATTCCAGTTGTAAGTGAACAACTTTTTCGAACACCTTCTCATAAAGAGGAAGGGCATTAATTGGTCTGAAATTCTCACATTTAAATGATTTTTTAACTTTTGGGATCCGAGTGATTTGAGACACTTTCCAAGTGTTGGGAAAAATACCTCGAAACGATTGGTTGATAAATTTACTCAACGGATGTGCTATGATATCAACCATCTCTTTAAAAATGCTTATGTGAAGGTAGTGGGGATCTCGTTTATTTTTTATATTTGAAAACGCTTTCTTTATATCAGAGATATCTATAGTACTTCACGAAATCTAAATGAGGCAGGGCTTATTTCGATCCTATTAATAAAAGGGACATATGGAATCGAGACACTTATTTCTGTTATACTGTCTACAAAATAATTGTTAAATTTTTTCGCCATGAGCATATTGTCCCTGTAAGTTATGTCATCAAAAAGTAATTAACTTGTCTCTGACTTTTTGCTTTAGTATTAGGTCATATAAAAAGACTCCCCGTTTTCTGTCACTAAATGTTGATGGTGTCCATTTATGTGGAAACACTAATCTGATTGTGTCAAACGAACACGTGTTTGAAAGGTGACATGTAAGGCTACATTTTTTGTGAAGACAGCTCTGTAATTCGTTACTCGTGTTAAAAGTTATACTGATTTGAATATAAGTGAAATACCTGAAAAAATACGCTGTGATGCTTTAATACTATACAAAAGGGAAAAACGCTGCAAAAACCGAAAAATTTGTGCAATTTACGATGAGAATGCTGTGAATTAATGCCGGACCCATGGGTGGGTCCGTATGACAGTTTGGAATAATCTAAAACGAGCAGGTTACTTAAAAAAGCTCGTTGTTTGGGTGTCACATGAATTAACGCAAAAAATTTATTTGAATGAATAACCATCAGTGAAACGCTGCAGAAACGTAACGAAATAGAACCATTACGGGCGATTAAATACGAGAATATCTAACGCAATCGATCATGCGCAAAAGCCGGTGACCGACTACAAAAGATTTCAACGCCTGAATGCTTTGAGTGTGTGGTAGGATTGGAAGGGAATTGTCTATCATGAGCTGCTAGAATGTGGCAAAACGGTCAATTCGATCGTCTACTGTGCACAACTCGGCCGTTTGAATGAAGCTATCAAAAAAGAGCGCCAGAATTGTCCAACAGAGAGGGAGTTGTCTTCCATCATGACAATGCTAGGCCACACACATCTTTGATGACCCGGAACAAATTGACGGAGCTTGGTTGGAAAGTTTTAATGCATCCACCGTATAGCCCGGACTTTGCACCCTCTGATTACCATTTGTTTTGGTGTTTGCAAAACTCTGTTGATGGTAAAAATTGGCCGACCAAACAGCCGTTGAAAATCACTTGTCCAAGTTTCTCGCTGATAAACCACAGAAGCTCTACACCGATGGAATTATGAATTTACCCGGGAAATGGCAATAGGTCATAGACAATAATGCCCAATATGCACTTGATTTTGAATAAAGAAAAAAATTTTTTTCAAAAATATACAAAAAAAAAAAAAAAAATGCGGAGACTTTTTATATGATTCAATACAATTTTTTTATCGTTCTCCACATTGATTTCTGGTCGCCTGAATTACTATTTTATGTTTGATAAAATCACATTTAGCTTTATTAATTTCTCTTTTAAACTGGTTTCTTAAATATTTATAGTTATTACAGTCATTTGCACTATTTGTAAACCTAGCCCGCTTGTATGCATTTATTTGTTTATATTTTAGTACTCTGAGATGGTGACTAAACCATTCATGCTCATCTTCGCGCACTGATTTTGTTTGTATTCATCCATCCACTCAATAAATTTATCATAAAACATTTTTTAAACATTTTGGTGACTTGTAGACAGTTACTATAGTTAAATTGTATCACAAAAAACTTCGAGTGCATTCCTTATATCCTTATCGATCGTATATCCTTGTATTATATCTGCCAGTCACATTTCTTTTAAATAAACAATCACATCACCAGTTACCTTGTCTCACTGTCACATCTATATATGTAGAAAGACAGTTTTATTAACAAAACCGAATGGTATTACAAAATAACTTATGTGCTAAATTTACAAAACAAAAAAAAAAAAAACAAAAAAAAAAAACCTTCGAAATAAAGACAAATTAAAGACAAATCTGGATCACCGAGCTACCGAACCGTGCTGTTGCCACAAGAAAGCTCTATCCATCATCCATCATTCGCTCGCTCGTCGACTCGCCTCCTCAACACAACCAATTCCAAAGTCCAGTCGACCTCAATACCTTATGCCACGTCCACAACTTCAGGGTCGCAGTCAATATCATCCATCCGCCGCCTACTCCAATAACGATCAATACCTCGGTGGAGTCATTATGTCCTAACATAACACTGAACAAATCGCATTCAGTTTGTTTGTAGGTCAACTCGAATTCCATCTACGACGAATGTAAACATACTTTCGGTGACTCAAACGAGGGTAAACAAAACTGCAATCGCCTGTGTCAATAAACGAGCGAATGACATCTCAGATTACTATAAATAATCTATACAAAATGAGTAATTAAAAATTGGATACATAGCGTTTTTACACTCGGCCATCCTAAACTTACCCGAATGTCCTCAGTCGGAACTGGACACCTTCTGATTCGTCGTCACCTCCTGTGTCGTCATCACCGTCGTTCGCCCATGGCTTCATGTGATCGGCTGAAGCGGATGTTATGTTATGCTATGCTCACCCCCTTTTCGGACATTGTATCGGTCGTTCCCCTTGACGTTGATTACTGCATCCTCTTGATGGCTACTAGTTAATGTAGCTGATAACATCTGGATGCCTTCCTCTTTCGATTGAATGTCTTCTTGTTTACCTGCCTTCATCATCTCGTCGTAAAGTATGGCCTCCTCTAACAATTCTCTCACCTGTTTGTCATCTTCGAGCCTCATAATGGTACCGAACATAAGTTGAAAAGGACTTCGCTTGGTACTCCGTGATACCGTTGAGTTATTGACTCGTTGAACGTAAGGAACGTGTTTACCAGGTGTACCGGTATGAAGTGAGCGTTAAAGTAAAAAACACTTTATTCAAAGTATTGGCCATTGCTAGCTACACATTTCTATCATCTTTCAGGCAATTTATGGATTCCACGTTGATTAGTAGGATTCGAAGTGCTGCTCAGCTAATGCGTGTCCCATAGATGAAAACAAATGGTAGTCGGAAGGAGAAACGTCTGGTGAATACGACGGGTGGTTTATCCTGAACCAGTTTTGCTTTGTGTGCAGGTGCATTGTCATGGAGCAAAGTTACCTTGCCGTGTCTTCTGGCCTATTCTGGTCGTTTTTCGATTGATTTTCGATATGATTTTTTCCGTTTAGCCGTTAAGGATTCTGAAAATAAATCCATTTTTCGTCGCCATCGTGTTTTTGAAGCAAAATTTCACAAGTGGTTTTTCGGCTTTCCATCTGTCTTTCATTCAATTCATGTGGCACATATTTTCCGGACTTTTGGATCTTTCCCATAGCATTTAAACGGTCAGGAATTGTTTGTTGTCCAACATTTAACATTTCTGCCATTTGTTTCTGACTCAAAGTTTCATCTTCATAAAATATTGTTTACAATTCGGCGTCTTCAAAATTTTTTAGTGGTCTTCCACGTTATTTATTTCTCACATCAAAATCGTTATCTCTGAACCATTAAAACCATCTTTTGCATGAAAGAGCATGATCACCATATGCCTCAAAAAGCATTTGATGCGACTCTGTAGGACTTTTCTTCAAATGAAAACAAAAAATTAATGCTTTCCGCAAGTCATCATTTTCTGGCACAAAAATCGACAATTTTAACACGATGAAAAAATGTGATGCTTGCTCAATGACAACCAAAACCAAAAAAAAAAGGCCCGTTCACAATAAATGTTCTCTATCGAGACAGTTGTATCTTGACGCTCACTTCATACGGTACACCTGGTACGTTCCAGAAAGAAAAATAGTTTAGCGAGTGCAAAACAGATATGGATCCAGATACGCCAAAGTAGGCGTCCATATTAAGTCCATGGGTTTTGATGTAGACCCATCCATGGGTGATTTTAATGTAGACTTGGTAACAAGCTACATATGCTCGTCTCTTTCTTTAATTTATACTGTTTGAAGGTATTGTTTGTGGTTCTGTTGTACCTGTCGGTTAATTTTCTCAAATTAATACTATAAGTTTTTAAGAGATATTGTCCTACGGTGTTGGTTTCATAATCTGATAAGCAATTCCCAGTGTCATGAAGTGTATATTTTCCGTTGCTCGTTTTAATGTATCGACCACAGTTATCGAAAGCTACACCGGTACAAACTTCTTCTGTATTAAGCATTCACTGAGAAAAATTCGAGGAGTAAAAACGATCACTGGAAAATGCAAGCTCGTTTTATAACTTCTCAACAAAGTAGTAGTTTACACTATGTCCGAACCTATCTAAAATTTCAATTACTTTTCTACTACTTGTTAGACTTCTCATAAATAACCCTAAAAAGAAGAAATTCATATTCATTTTTATATGTTACATATTAGGGGTAAATATAGTATATTTCAAGATATGTTTTTGTAAAAATGAACAAAAACTTTGCGTTCAATCCAAATATAATATAGATACAATATAATAATATAGATATAATAACATACATATAATATATATAATATATATATATATATATATATATATATATATATATATACCATGTATATATAATTGTTAGATATTAATATTGGGTATGTAATTTAATTCGTGCGGTTTTTTTTTTTTTAAATTTGAACGTTTATTTAAGAAAAACATGTACAATAGTATTATTCAAAGTATTGCCCATCTAAAGCTATGACTTTTTCCCATCTCTCTGGCAATTTGTGGATCCCATCCCAAAAGAACTGCGCCGGCTTGGCAGCCAAGAATGAATCAAGCCAATTTTTGATATTCGGCTCTGATGTGAACCGCATTTCAGTGAGGGCGTTCTGCATCTACCGGAACATATGGTAGTCAGAAGGCGCAAGGTCTGGGCTATAAGGCGGGTGGGGTAAGACTTCCCATCCACTGTTTTCCAAATAGTTCTTAACCGGAATAGCAACGTGGGACCGAGCGTTGTCATGATGGAAAATTATTGCCTCGTGTCTCGGTCGCATATTCCGGGCGTTTTTCGGCTACTGCTCTCTTTAAACGGATTAATTGTGTTCGGTAGAGTTGTCCATTGATGGTTTCATCCGGTTTTAGCAGTTCATAATACAGCACACCCATCTGATCCCACCAAATACAGAGCATTACCTTCGCGCCATGGATATTCGGCTTTGCCGTTGATTTGGCTGGTTGGCCGGGTTTCACATATGATTTTTTGCGCTTGGGGTTGTCGTAATGGATCCATTTTTCATTACCAGTAACAACCCGATGCAAAAATGACTTCGTTTTGTGGCTTTCCAGCAGCATTTCGGACATGCAAAACCGCCTTTCGACGTCTCTCGGCTTGAGTTCATGTGGAACCCAATTTCTTTGCTTTTGAATATATCCAGCTGCTTTTAAACGTTTTGAAATGGCTGCTTGAGTGACACCCAAAGATTCTGCGAGCTCTTCTTGTGTTTGACAACAATCTTCATAGAGTACTGCTTCCAGTTCTTCATCTTCAAACTTTTTTGGCTGCCCATGACGTTCATCGTCTTCCAAGCCAAAATCACCACTTTTAAATAGTGCAAACCAATATTGCTGCTCAGCTAATGTGTGTCCCTTCGATGAAAACAAATGGTAGTCTGAAGGAGCCATGTCTGGTGAATACGACGGGTGGGGTAGCAGCTCCCAGCCAAGTACTTTGGCTGTACCCTGAACCAGTTTTGCTTTGTGTGCAGGTGCATTGTCATGGAGCAAAATTAACTTGACGTGTCTTCTGGACTATTCTGGTCGTTTTCCGATCAATGCATGGTTCAAATTGGTCACTTGTTGTCGGTAGCGATCTGTATTAACGGTTTCACCAGGTTTTAGGAGCTCGTGGTACACCACACCTTTCTGGTCCCACCAGATACACAGCATTGTCTTCTTGCTGAATCAATCTGGTTTTACAGTCAAAGTTGATGGTTGTCCCAGATTAACCAATGATTTTTTCCGTTTAGGATTCTGGAAATAAATCCATTTTTTATCGCCAACAACAATTCGATGCAAAACTGATTTTTTATCGTGTCTTTGAAGCAAAATTTCACAAGTGGTTTTTCAGTTTTCCATCTGTCTTTTATTTAATTCATGTGGCACCCCTTTTCCAGACTTTTAGATCCTTCCCATAGCTTTTAGACAGTCAGAAATTGTTTGTTGTGCAACATTTAACATTTCTGCCATTTGTTTCTGACTCAAAGTGTCATCTTCATCCAATATTGTTTGCGATTCGGCGTCTTCAAACTTTTTTGGTGATCGTCTTCCACGTTCTTCATTTGTCACATCAAAATCGTTATCTCTGGACCGTTGAAACCATCTTTTGCATGTTGCTTCTTATAGAACATTCCCTCTGATTTTCCGTTTTTTCCCGCAGCCAGAATGCACGGCACACAGTTGGATAAAACAGCATCAATACAATTTCCAATCTTGGGGACAGGATGCATTTCCATATAAAAGACAGGATGCATTTGCTCTTCATATTTCTAAAACAATACTCCACCGTATCAAACCATACTCGCGTTCGTATGCAACTCTGTCTCGAGCTTTGGGTTAAATAGCCTAAGTACAGGCTCTTTGCCTAATAAATTCTCCATGGATTCAAATGTGACGGCTTGATTCGATCCGATGATGAACACGCTGTCTTTCTTCCGTCAAATCTGAAAGTCGTTTTGCTTAAATGTAATAGATAGGCACAAACTTACGGAAAAACCCAGTTAGTCCAATGAAGCTCTGCACCTGCTTCACATTAGTGGGTCTCGGAAAACCTCTCACAGGGGCAATCTTTTCGTTCTCCACCACGTGGCCAAGAAATTTAGTGGATCTTCTGAGGAAATCGCACTTTTCCCACTTAACCACCAAACCATTCTCGTCTGCTACTCTCAGTACCACATTGAGCTTTGTTAAATTTTCTTCCTCGTTCTACACGGCGATGATGATGTCGTCCAAACATAAGAGCAAGAATCCTTGTCTCATTAGATCTCGAAAAACCGTGTTGACAAATCGCTGAAACACTGCGGATGCATTAAATAGCCCGAAAGGAACCTTCAGGAACTCGTAATGGCCATCTGGAGCCACGTTGCGGAGATCCAGTGCTGTGAATACCTTTGCTTTGTAGAGTCTTTAATATCTCTTCCATTACCGGCAGAAGATACCGGTCTTTGACAGTAATCCTAGTGTTAAGTTTTCTGTTATCAACGAACAGTCGCATACTCCCGTCTTTCTTTTCCACAAGAACGATAGGACTAACAAAGTCCGACCAACTATGCTGGATGATTTCTTCGTCCAACCATTCTTCCACTTGCTTACACACCGCTTCCTTTTCTGGTAGTGCTAACCGTCTGGCCTACTGATATACGGGGCTTTCGTCTGGTAATACAAGGTTCATCGAGGCTCATCTCAATGCAAGACTTTGAAACTCTGGATAATAAGCTGAAACGATATCAGTGATTACCTTTCTATAACTGTCGTTGCCAACTCGCTGGTTGTTCCCATCTGTGTCTTCTTCATCATTAACCAGTCCAATGTTGAAAACATCATTCATGTCCAGGTCGTAAAAAAAAAAAATCACATCTAATTTCCTAGCTATTTGGCCATGGTTCCCTGGCGAATTTTTTCTAATGCTAATAATGGACAGCCTTCAATGCCATTCTGCTTAAAGTTCATCAATCTCCAAATCGCTTCCGGGATCTTCTTCTGTGCTATTTTTTCATACAATTTTATGTCCTCATATTCGCAGTGGAATTGCACTTCACAATGGATAAAAGCTCTTCATGTATAATTTCCGGATTTAAAGTTTTGAAACCGAAGTGGAAAAGAAAAAACTTGTTGAGCAGCTTATTTATCTCCAACTGTTGCATAGCCTATAGAACATTCACCTTTATGCTAACTTCTCTAGCATTTGTAATATATATGTTGTCAAGAGATTTTCTTCAATTGTTTCAAGAATGAACTGCACCGATCTTCCTCGATAAAAGGTCTTAAATTTTCTTATCATTCCCATATACAGGAACTGTATCAAAAATGTGGCGTTTGAGAAAGAAATTCTAGTTTAATATTTTTTAAACTAACTGAAAGGAAATTCCCAGCCAAATTGTCAATGAGTGTTGAACTTTGTTGCAATCCGCATTCCAATCCGAAACCCATTTGGTAAAAATTGTGGCCGTCATCTAGGCGTTCTTATTGACGTAGTACGAAACTGGTAAACTGTCCGTTCTAAGACCTTTAAAGCACCTAGGCTTTCCAAGAACTAAGAGTTTTCGTTTATCACTTCCTGACATATTACTGCAGCACAATGCAGTAATGCGATCCACTGATTTTTTAAACCTGAGAAAGTGTTTATAATTCAAAGAACCATCTTACATAGCACAGTAAAATAGCCCTGTTTCATCGGCGTTATAAATGTCATTAGGACTTCATATCTGTAAGAGTTCGGAAAGCTTACAAATTTCCACTCATCTGAACTCGAAGAATTTGTATTCTTAAATTTAATCTTGTGTCTTGTTTTCCATTACGATAGCTAACAATCTGTAGCATTGAAATTGATATGACCCAACTTTGCCGTAATCT
Organism: Volucella inanis; assembly: GCA_907269105.1. Classification (NCBI taxonomy): domain Eukaryota; kingdom Metazoa; phylum Arthropoda; class Insecta; order Diptera; family Syrphidae; genus Volucella; species Volucella inanis. The sequence continues at coordinate 124,993,971 of OU026156.1, read as the reverse complement.
CCTCCCCCCACAAACATGAACACATTTTCTAGTTACAATAGAAAATCATTGGTTCAGTGCAAAACTTATGTTAAAACATCAGATATTTCCAGACCACGAAAGGAAGTGTTCAGTGCTTGGCTTTTTAATTGGTCAAACAAAGCAATTTTATCAACTAATGTTAAATCTTTAACATTTTATTTCGGCACTTTCTGAAACAAAATGAAAAGCAAGCCATCTCGTAACGCAACAAAACCAGAAACACCAAAGCGAATAATAAAATAAATTGACTAAAAAACAACCAACCGGTTTCCCCACACTTCTGAAACTGTTCTTCAAAGCAAAACCTTGCGCAACACCACGAGACCGTACAGTCACAAGAATAGCATTGGCTCAATTTGATTTCTCGTCTTCGTCATCATTATTGCCAACGATGTTATTGGTTTTACTGTTGTCAATTTTTCGAGGCATAGCTCATAAGCAAAGTTGAGACTTTTTTTTTTGTCAAAATGTGTGTAAGGTGTGATAAATATGTCCCAAATGAACGGCTGCTGTCCGGAATAAATGAACAAATTCTTCTCTTTTTCGTTTTTGTTCTTTTTTATTTGTTCCAGTTAAGCAGCTGTCCCGATTAAGCTATGTCCCAATAAAGCAGAATTTTCTGTACTTTAATAAAATTCATACATTTTTCTTTGGTTTTTTTTTTTTTTTTTTAGACGTAGATTTTTGTTAAACACATTGTGTATTGTAACAAATTCATTGTACGTATGTTGTTACTTAAGTTTTGAAAAAACTTATATTTGTAAAAGCAAATTTTATTGTTTTTCAAAATACTTTCCATGAATATCAATACACTTTTGCATCGATTTTCGAATCGATTTACCACTCCGAAAGAGATAACTCCAAAACATGAATCACCCCTTACTAGCATTCATTTGACTTGGTGCCTCTAAATCGTGTTTATTCAGCGGTCTTCTTCGAGATATTTTCGGTCTCGTGCTGTATGTACGTGCCTCTTTTGGACCTTTTTGACCACAATACACTTTGTCACTCATTATAAAAACGAACCAATAACACTCACAAAATACAAAAAGTACAATAATCGTTAAAAACAAACGTTCCTCAAATAGCGTCCTCTCACAATGTTTCATTGTACGAAACTGACTGAAACTGACTGAAACCGACATTTCTAAAGACGAAACAAGTCTGAACATGTAGAAAATAGCTTCAAAAACACCCGCTCGCTGTCTACCTGGCGGCCTTGTACTATACTTTAAAAAACAAGTACATCGAGATATTTTCCTGCCATAATCTTTTGCGATATCATTTCTGAGACCCTAAAGCAATAAACAAATTGATTTTTTTTTTAAATCCTAGAGTGGTCTAACATCATAATTGGGTTAAAATGTCATAACTTTAAAACGGTTGATTGCATCTGTTTACTCTTTTTCATTTGACAGTTGATAGATCAGTTAATCATTGGTAATCAATTTTATTGGGATTGGTGCATTGTATGAAAATTTATTTGAAAGCCAAATGAGTGAAATTTTAAGAAAATTGGTATATTTAACGATTTAACAATTGTACTATGATAAAAAGAAGAATGCGGCGAAAATTACTGCCAAGAAATGGTTCGCTCGCTTTCGTTCTAGAAATTTTTATGTGAACGCTGCATCTCGCACTGGTTCGCCTATCATTGACCAAGTCATTGAAATCATGACATCGTTAAGAACTTTAAGATCGACCACAAAGTATATTTAAGCCATTTGGAACGAGCTGTTCCAGCCGAAACATGCAGAAGTAAGTCAATCAAAATGGACAATATATGGATGAATAAAATTAATTTTGAATAAAAAAAAAATTTTATCTGATTTTTTACTACAAAACGTCGGATATTTTTTCCCCAACCTGATACCATATATCGATATATAGGATGTCCCCTAACTCGCCAAGAACAATATGGGAAATGATATATTGATAATGATAATATAATGATAATGAATATATGGGTATATTCTCAGGAAAAAAATTGTTTTAAAGTAAGGATGACTTTAATCAAGTAAGTCCGCGAGGTTTCGGATTCAAAATTGCTGTCATGTGTGAATACGGTGTTTCGTATATCAATTCCGTGTCTATGATTGAATTGAATTGCATTTTAAATATGGTAAATAGACGTTTAGGTAGTTGCGAAGGAGATCCAGATGGCGAATTTACTTTTATCAGAGGAACATCATGCTCAATAATAGATTACAGTTTTATTTCAGGAAATTTGCTCAGGCTTCTAGACAGTTTTCAAGTAGGAACCGAGATCTTTTCGGACTACAGCCCTTGGAAGTATCCCTTAATTCTACTGCTAGCGGCAACTATGCTTGCACAAAACCATTAAGCCTTCTGCCGAAATGTGTCTGGAATGACCGAATAATGGAATCGTATCAGCGAAACATGAATGTGAATCTTATGGAACTACGCACACAGCGTTATACAGAAAGATTTAAAAACTCATAAAATATAAAAACAAAAATGGTATGATTCTGATTGCATGAAAGCTAGAACCAAATCTTTTAAAATTCTCAAACTTCTAAGATCGAATAACTCCAATATCTTTAAAACACTCTATCAAGATGTCAGCAGAACCAAATCTTTTAAATTTCTCAAACTTCTAAGATCGAATAACTCCAATATCTTTAAAACACTCTATCAAGATGCCAGCAAGGAATACAAACACATCTGTTACATCAAAAAAGTAGCCTTTGAACAACAAAACATTGCTATTATAAATAATTAAAAATCTTCTGCTCCGTTCTGGAAAACTGTCAAATACCTAAACGGACACACGTCTAACATCTCTGTAACTCTTAAAGCCCCGCAACTCAGGACTCATTTCGATAAACTTCTTAATGCCCCATGTCAGCCGACTGTTAAGTTTTTGGTCGTTTTGGACGAGGTTCGTCGCCTGCTCGTAACTCAGCTGACTGCCGACTTGACTCTGTTGTGAAGTGATGGAGCTAAGTTTCATCCATTGTTACATACTGACGCAAAAATTCGGCTTTATTGCAGTTGAACAGCTTTAAACACTCCTCTGAATCATCAACACGTTGTTGTTTTTAGTCGACTGTGAGCAAAGGCGGCACCCACTTAGAACAGAGCTTTCGCAGGTCCAAATATTCGTGTATGATATATCCAACACGCTCTTTTGATATCTTCAGAGCCTCAGCTATCTTGATTAATTTCTCTTTACGGTCATTCGTAATCATTTTGTGGACTTTTTTGATGTTTTCATCTGAAACAGCCTCTTTTGGACGTCCACTGCGTGCATCATCTTCGGTGCTTGTATGACCACTTTTAAATTTTCCAATCCACTTGCGAATCATTCGTTCGGCTTGTGAAGAGTCCGGGTAACACTTATCAAGCCATTTCTTTGCATCGGCTGCATTTTTTCCCATCAAAAAGCAATGATAAATCAATACACGAAATTACTTGGAATCCATTTTTTTTACAATAACAAAAGTTGCTTCACTCACAACGCTATATCTCGAGAACTAATCGTCCGACAAATTTATACACGTATACACGTATCTTTTGAAGATTGGTACTAACAGAAAATGGTATGGATTTAATTCAAGTGGTTCCCTCTCTTAGAAACGGACTTTTCAGCCCATGTATTATGCAGTTAATGATAAACAGTCTTAATGCTTTCTGTAAAAGTTGGAATCTCACTGTAAATCTTGATAAATTAAAAATGATGATATTCAGAAATGCAGGAGGTCGCTTCTCACATTTGGAAAAGTGGAACTTAGACGGAGAAGAGATTGAGGTAGTATCCATATACAGATACTTAGGTATCCTTATATCGTCCTCCTTAAATTTCAAAAGAAACTTTAAGGAAAAATTAGCTGTTGCTAAAAGAGTTATCTGTTCGATTAGGGAACGTTGCTTCAAAAATAAATATGTATCGCAAAGTGCAAACAAATTTTGTTCCACTCAACCGCAGCGTCGATAATGCTTTACGGAGCTCAGGTATGGAGTTACAAAGGCTACGATGCTGTGGAAAAATTTCTTCGCTACTTTTTGAAGAAGATTTTCCGATTACCAAAAAATACCCCGAACTATATGCTACATCTTGAAACGGGAACTAATCCTTTGATTTTGTACACGCTCAAAATGCACTTCAACTATATCCTAAAAATACTAGAAATAAATGAATGCAGAATACCAAACGTAGTTTTAGGAAGCATAATTAGAACAAACGGAGGCATTTGCAAGGAATGTAAGAAAACAGCTTCTGAATGCGGATTAAATGTCTATTCAAGTGAACGAGCATCCTCATCTTTTAAGAGAAAAATTTAACTTGGTTTTGGAGAATTTCGGCAGACATACATATGACCAATATGTCGAAGAAGCTGAATCGTCACTGTTCAGGAACTATAACAGCAAACTAAACTATTTTCTAAATGAAAAAACATACTTCCTAGATAGTCACGCAGTAATAATAATAAGTAATGTTTTCAAACTGAGAGGGGAACTCGTTCCACTAATTTTTATACCCCATAGACCAGATTTGTCAATATTTTGTGACCTCTGCAACATGAAGAGAGAAGACATTTTACATTTTCTTGGTGTTTGTCCGATTTTAAAAGAATTTCGACTATCAATGTTCGGAAAACATGATTTAGACGAAGATGAAGTAATGAGCATTTTAAATGGAGGAAAAGGATGGAAAGTCTTATATGATTACTCAGTAGCAGCATTTTGTTATAGAAAGCGTATCATAGATGGAGATTTTTAATGTAAAACTTAAGTATGTATTTTGTCAACCTGGTAGACGGCCAAAGTTCAAACCATTAAAGACTTAGGTTAATCGTTACATTATATTGAAAATAAAAGTCAATTAACTAACTAGACGTTTAGGTTGTAATGCGTCTTTTGGGTATCGGAATAAACGGAATTATTCTTTTATTCGGTTTGATAGATTTACGAGAGCTGTTTGATTAGTACCCGGATTGGAAGATAGGTAGCGCCACCAAGTTAAAATGAGTACCATCATTTAGTATAACCTTTTTTAGCCTGCCTGTCAAAATTTGTTTTGTTTTGACACCCATTTAATGTTTTTCGCGACCATGGAAAAAGAGCGGTATCGTTCCGTAATCCGATTCTTGTTTTTGAGTGGCAAACCATGCGAGAAGTTCAAGCCAATTCTCGATGGTGTATGGGACCCATTCACCTTTCAATACAACCATCTAACATTGGTTTACAGGGCTTTGCCGTGGCCGCACGTCAGTTTTTGATGAACCAGGTGGCCAATAAAACGGTTACAATAGAAGAAAGCGTGGACAAAATCCATGATCTCGTATTGGCGAACCGCCGAGTGAAAATCGCGAGTTATCTGACATAGCAGGAATCTCAACTGAATGGGTTAACCATAACTTGGACTAGATTTTGGGCATGAGAAAACTGCGAATCTAGTTCGGGATATTGCCTAGATTTTGAAATATATATAGGCAAAAAACAGAAACAGCTTTACCAGCTAGTGAAGGAATCGTGTATAAGCTGATGGAGCCATATACTTCAGATGGGTACACAGTGTTTCTAGACAACTGGTATTCATCTCGAGTTATTTCATAATTTAAAAAATAAGAAAGTAAATGCAGTAGGAACAGTTCGTTGCATGAGGAAAAATATGCCACCAACGTACAGAATAAACGCAAAAAAACAAAAGAAATGTGATTCCCAAATTTTGTTTAGCCATGACATAGCTGCAATAAGATGGATTGACAAAAAACCATGGCTGTCAACCATGCATTCAAATATTTCTATGACGGGTACGGGTAAAAATGGCTACAAAACTGGGAATCCTATTCTAAAACCCAAGGCAGCCATCGATTATAATCGTGTAGGGGTGTAACTAAAAAAAAAAAAAATAGCAACTTAATTGTGAGTAAATATCTTTTTTCCCGATAGATCTCACTACCAATCTAGCCTACACTTGTTTCCTTTGTGCACCAAAAAAATAATGCCATTCATGTGGTCATTTACGCGCTTTTCTCCTTTTTAGACCCCTTGTGCTCTAACTACCATAAATTCTATCCTTATTATGTTTCTCGTAATTCATATTATAAGATAAGAAGCTTCTGAATTTAAACAAATAATATATGTAATTATATTATAATCGATGTAATAAAAACAATTTCCTAAAACAGAAAGCATGTATGTAGATTTCTTTTTTGGTTAAAGTGGATTAGTGTATATATTTTTCACAAAAGAATTACAGGGATATTATAAGATAACTACTAAATAATTGCCAAACTAACACTTCCGGACTGCCAACAACCGACTCCGACGACTGCTACGGCTAGTCCATACTTACGTCATCCATTCAGATTTACAATAGCGACCGAACATTTAAGCCACTTATAATTTATTAAAAGCCCACCCCCTGGCAATACATGAATATACGAAACCGATGTCACACAACGCAGCAACAAATAATAGCAACTTCTTAATGTTTCCCATTTCCTCCGTAATCCATTTGCTCCGTATCGTATTCATCGCTTTTATTTGTTTATTTATATAATTTATTTTTATAATTGTTTATAATTATAATAATGTAAAAACTTTTGGTTCAATTAAATAAGTCGTTTAGATTTTTAGCTATCATGCTCACCAATTTAGAAAAATCGTGAAAATAAAAACTGAAGAAAACGCGTTTCAAAGTTTTTAATAGGAAAAAATATTAATTTTTAGATACTTTACAACTAGGTAAAGTCACGTACTTCTATTGGACACATTAGGATTCAACTAAATACAACAATGTATTGTAACTATTTATTGAATGCCCTTCAACCTTTTTCAAGTATAGAATTCTGGCGAGCGCGTTCGCACACCTGCTCTACGCTCGTATGTTTTCGGCTTTATATTCTTGAAAATATTTAAAATTGGCCTTTGTTAACTTATTCTTAAATAGTTTATCTACCAATTTAAGCTATAACAAAGGTAAATTTTTTTTTTACATTTTAATTCAGGACACCCCCCTTAGGAAGTAACATAAGTAGATTATTTACTTATGTTACTTCCTAAATTTATATCGCAGGAAAAAAAAAATTAAGATGTGTGAGGGAACACACAACGAAATAAGAGCTCCATTAATTCTTGAATGATACCTTTTTCTTTTACCTTGCTTCATTCATGAACAGTTTGAACAGTATAGGTATTGATTGGTTTATTAATTTTGAAAAGCTCAAGGAAATTACGTTTTCCATGATGTTGACTTCCGACGATTATCAGTTAAAAGTTTAGTTTTGTATAAGTGCTTATTTCTCTCTAGCTGCGAATTTCTGATAATTCTTTAAAAACACCTTCTACTACTGCACTTTCTTTACTTTGACGTTTCACCCACAACTTTTTCTCTTTTCTAAGATGATTAGTTAAATTCTAATTTTACAAATTGTTTTTGTCAGCTGATTCATTCAGTCTGAATTTCTTTCACTTTTGGTTTCATAATACAAATATATATATATATATATATTTCAGGAAGCAACAGAAAATCGGTTGAATTGTAAGCAAATAAAAAAAATAGATTTGCTTACCAATCTACAAATTGCTGGAATTCTTAGAAGTTCAAAAAATATTCAATAAAAAGCAAAACACACCGCTGACTTAAAGAGCAAGGGTTATTGTTTACCAAAAATATAACCTTGGTGAATAAGTGAGGAAATGTAATATTTTCTGATGATAAAAAACTCAATTTAGATTGCTACATTTGCTACACGATTACAGATCCTGGAAAAAAAAAAAACTTGGTCGAAACGTAATTTAAGAGTAGAAAGAAGCCATATGGTTTGCGGAGCTTATAAATTACAGCTGCCAATTTGTTTCATAAAAATGAATTCTAAGATGTTAGATGACGTTCTAGTTTTTTTTTTTTTTTTTTTTTTTTTTTAATTGAGGTCTTGCCCTTAACTTTATTTAGTGATTTTTCCAACATTCTTAGCGGGAGAGAAGGTAGTAGGGACTTTTTTTAAGCAATTTTCAAAATTTCGAACTTAATTTATTGTACTATAGGTTAACAATTTTTGCGTGTTGAAATTCTTTTTGAAGTTTCTTACAGCATAAATAATTGGTTAACCACCAATCGAGTTGAATTCTATGCTTTCAAACACTAACGAAATTTGTATACCCAGTTATTATCCATGAATGGCACTTTCATTATCAAAATTGAATAACTCTCGCATTAATATTATATGTATGTGGCGCATATCAACCTAAATTGGACTACAATGCTCTCATCTCCTTATTGCTCTTAAAAAATCAAGTTAGCATTCAAAATCGTGCAATAAATTTCATAGTTGACGCCAACATTGATATAAATACAACTCGCTTATGGAAGACCTGTCGAGCTCCTTATTTTTTAGTCATTTAACGTTTCGTCTATAATTTTTTTTTTTTTTTTTTTTTTTCGTGCAAATATTTTTAGGGTTTTCCGAATAACTGAATCTTGCAGTGATCATAAAGATATTTATACAAATTTATTATCATTGCACTTATAGTATCTACATGCTGAAAAAGTTGTAATACCAATTATTATTATTATTATTATTATTATTCTTATTATTATTATTATTATTTATTTATTTATTTTTTTCTTTTTTTCAAAGAAATATAATAATTATATTTTGCCGTCAATCATCTCTGGGCTCTTGGTCTATTACATTTGTAGCCATAGGTTGTATTTTTATTGACATATCAAAAATATGTGTTATAAGAAAGAAAACGAAAAATTTTTTTAGGTCACCAAAGGTTCGAGACAAATTCTTCAATACATTTGAATATAACATTATATTAACATGTACATGACTTTTTAAAACATATTATTATATATTAGGTAATATAATTTATATATTCATGTGTACATGTATTTTTTGCCTTTATTTTTTTAGATACAAAAGCCTTAATTAAGATCTTTATAAACAATCAAAACAAGCAAAAATTGAAGATAAAATCTAAGAAATGACTACGGACATATCTATTGTTCGTTGGGATCCCAGCCAGGGCCCTGGCTCCGAATATATTGACGAATACGAATACGACGGAGGAAATTCTAGTTCACGTCTTTTTGAACGCTCGCGAATAAAGGCGCTTGCAGTTGAACGTGAAACCGTTCAAAAAAAGACCTTTACCAAATGGGTTAACTCACATTTATGCCGAGTTAATTGTCGAATTGCCGATCTTTATGTGGATATGCGAGATGGCAAAAACTTAATAAAATTATTAGAAGTGCTTTCCGGAGAAAGGCTGCCGAAACCGACGAAGGGTAAAATGCGAATTCATTGCTTGGAGAATGTTGACAAAGCCTTGCAGTTTCTAAGAGATCAACGGGTACATTTGGAAAACATAGGTTCTCATGATATTGTTGATGGAAATGCTTCGTTAAATTTAGGGTTAATTTGGACGATTATATTAAGATTCCAGGTAAATATTACGAAATATAATTAAAATTTAACAATATTAAAATATATAGATGCTATAATACATTCCTATAATTGTTATTTCACAAGCTTATTTGATTTGGTTATTCTAAGTCTACCAGTTTTATCGCATACATTTATTATATCTATTATCTCGGGTTTTATGTGTGCTGCTGTGTCATATTGCGTGTTTTTTAATTACTCCTGCCACTTGGTCAATCTGCAAATCAAAATTTAGATTTTTTTTTCTAGCATTCGTTGCGTCAGCATTGTTTCCCTAGTCTGCGACTTCTCTATACAAGTGCATTATCTAATCACTTTAACCGGTTGTTTTTGTCTTTCTCTTTTCATATAATCTCTTTTTCCTACTCCAACTTGTAGTGTAACTTTCTATTATCACAAAGCCCATTCCGAAGGGCTAAAATGAATGGGAATAAATTCAAGGGGTTATCTGTAGATACACCCCTTAACTCATCGCCCATTCACTCTCCTCCCTCCAAACGATCGAGGGAGTAATTTCGAAAAATTACTCCAACTTCCTCTCTAAACCAATTGCAAAAACCCCAAAATTTGTCCTTATTTCATCTACTGATGAAAATAAACCTCTATCTAGGGTATCTTTGTTCTGAAGAAAGCAGTAGATGCTATTAGTAAATAATACGAAATGTCGCATACTTATTCTTGCAAAAAGCAAAACTTTTGAAAAATTTATAAAGATGTCTAATATAATATAGTAAATCAATGTCCAGTTAAAGTTAAATATCACGATCGCTTCAACTCTGGCAAAGGAATTGTATTTGCACCTTATCTTATCAATGTTCCGGAGTCAGATATTATCTCGGAAATGCCCATACAAGGTGTTACGGAGGTCTACAAATTTACTAAAAACGTTGACTGGAAGCATAACCCGACTGGCCTCATGATCTTTACATTTGATCTGTATCAACATCTAACTTCGGTGGAAATCGGATTTTACAAACGAAAAGTAAAGGAATACATTCCTAATCCTATGAAGTGTCGCAAGTGCCAGATTCTTTGGCATACCATCAAAAGATAAACTAAAGACGAAATTTGTGCCACATGCAACCTCCAAGCACATGAAAATGGTCCCGCCATTTGTACATGTGTCATGTGTGCTAACTGTCCACCAACTGCAAAACCACATCCATCCTCTTCTATTAAATGTCCAAACGCATTAAAACAAAGAAATTCTAAAAATTAAGACGAGAAACAGAAGAAATATAACTTTAGCAAACCAACTGAAAGAAGCTTTAATAATATACCTTACAATGTTAAAGCAAAATAGGTAACAACCTTTTTACAGATAATACTATTTGACGGGAAAACTCAAAAACAACTCCACATAACTTTCATTCATACTTACAAGTTTCTACCTCTCCAAGTTTACAAACACCCACCTTTTCTCTTTCTAACTCAAAAACAACTCCACATAATTCTCTTTCATACTCACAATATTCCACTTCTCCATATTTACAAACAATCACCTCTTCTTTTTGTAACCCATCACAACAACTTTTAAATCAACAATTAACCAAACCAATAATCAACAACTACCTGTAACCCCTGAACCCCTGACCTCCGCCAACGAAAGCGGGGTTTTGTTGTCAAAATCATTGTAAAATCACCTACCCACCTTTCCTAGAACCAAACTAAGCAGCCAACAAAACTATCACAAACAACAATCTTCCGCCAGTTATCCAAAACTTCGATGTCCGGGCTCAACAATAGTCTAGCTCATGTGCAAGCTTGCTTGATCCCACTCCCGAACATCGAGATAATTACATCCTACCTTTAATTTCTAATCAAAAGAACTTCACAAAGTGTTCTCATCTAAACACTCTGCTGAGGTTCGCCCCAACTCAGGATAAAGCTGAAGTTAGGATTCTGCAGTAGAATCTGAAAGGTTACGTTAAAAAATCATCGTATCCTTTAATATAAATATCCTCCTAAATGAAACCAAAACCTCAACTATATAGCTACAAAAGACCCACTCCCTTTTAACGCAACGCCGATTCCGCTTAAGACATTCAAATGCTATTTCAAAAATCTCCCTTCAAAAACGTCAGCTAAACAGCGTGTTTCAATTTTAGTAAGAAATGATTTACTACATAGGTATTCCTATCACTTCAACAATAGCTAGTTCCGATCTGATCTTAGCTGGAGAAGTTAACTCATGGAATATTCTTTGGGGATCAGCCAACTCGAATCACTCTCTTCTAGACCCTAATCTCTCCATCTTAAACGAAGGCTCGCCAACCCATATCTCAACGCATAACATCCCCACTCAACGCATAACACCCCCACTCCTGCTTTTCACCCGAACTTCTTTCTAAAATAATACATAGGCTGAAAAGTCCGTGCCGTTTCTAAGAAAGGGAACCATTTGAATTACATCCATACCATTTTCAGTTAGTACCAACCTTCAAAAGATACGTGTATAAATTTGACAGCTGTCAGACGATTAGTTCTCGAGATACAGCGTTGTGAGTGAAGCAACTTTTGTTATTGTGAAAAAAAATGGATTCAAAGCAATTTCTTGTGTTGATTTATCATTGCTTTTTGATGGGAAAAAATGCAGCCGATGCAAAGAAATGGCTTAATAAGTGTTATCCAGACTGCCTGAGCCGAACGAACCATTCGCAAGTGGATTAAAAAATTTAAAAGTGGTCATACAAGCACCGAAGATGATGCACGCAGTGGACGTCCAAAAGAGGCTGTTTCAGATGAAAACATCAAAAAAGTCCACAAAATGATTACGAATGATCGTAAAGTGAAGTTGAAGTTGAGCGTGTTGGATATATCATACACGAATATTTGGACCGAAAGCTCTGTTCAAAGTGGGTGCCGCCTTTGCTCACCGCAATAAAGCCGAATTTTTGCGTCTTTATGTGACAATGAATGAAACTTGGCTCCATCACCTCACACCAGAGTCGAGTTGGCAGTCAGCTGAGTGGCAAGCAGGCGACGAACCTCGTCCAAAACGACCAAAAACTCGACAGTCGGCTGGCAAGGTTATGGCATCCGTATTTTGGGGTACACATGGAATAATTTTCATCGGCTATCTCCAAAAGGGGTAGACTATCAACAGCGACTACTACATTGCGTTGTTGGAGCGTTTGAAGGACGAAATCGCAGAAAAAGAAGAAAAAGAAAGTGCTGTTTCATCAAGACAATGCACCGTGTCACAAGTCGATGAAAACAATGGCAAAATTGAATGAATTCGGCTACGAATTTCTTCCCCACCCACCGTATTCTTCAGATTTGGCCCCCAGCGACTATTTCCTGTTCGCAGACCTCAAAAGCATGCTCGCCGGAAAAAGATTTAAGACCGATGAAGAAGTAATCGCCGAAACAGAGCCTATTTTGAGGCTAAACCGAAATCGTACTACAAAACTGGTATCGAAAGCCCTCGAAGGCAACTATATTGATGAATAAAGTTCAATTTTGCAAAAATTTTGTGTTTTACTATAAAGCGGCACTGACTTTTCAGCCCATGTGTTACATTGGCAAACAATAGATGGTCTTCACAATAGCGATCACTTTCCAATAGTCACAACTATTGAACTCAACTCCTAGTCTAACATTAAAAACTGACTCAGCAAACTGGCTAGTTTTCAAAGCTCATGCTTTCCAAAACCTGTTGGATAAAATCCCAACAACAAACACAAATAAAAAAGCTGCAACTATATTAAAGACAATTAAATCTGCAGCTCTGAAAAATCGAAATGGTAGCTTGGAAAGTATTCAAAAAATAGAAACCAAAACAATCTAGTAGCCTTCAAAAAAGCGAATGCTAGGTTCCGAAGACAGCTCAAAATAGCCAAATCTTAAAGTTTTGAAGATTTTACAACTTCCATTAATCTCAACACTCCAACAAGCAAAGTTTGAAGTAGTATTCGATGCCTAACAGAAAATCCAACCTCACTCACAATAAGCTCTATTAAAACACCTTATGATCCACTTTTAAATCCATCTGAAATAGAAAACTTTATCTCACAAAGTTGGTCAAAGTAGTAAAGCGACTATACCTTCTCAAACGAGTTTAAAAATTTGAAAAAAAGACTCCGTATCCTGTCCTACTCCTCAAGGAACCAATTATAACGCCCTTGCCATTGAGCGAGATATCTCAATTACTGAGCTCGAATCGTGTCTAGCGAAACATAAAGGTTAAACCCCCAGTCGGAATAGAATATCATACCTTATGATTATAAATCTTCACAAAAAAAAATTGTTTACCACTCAAACCGTAAGCTCGTCTTTCAGTATCGCTATCGCTTATTTTTCTCAACTTTCACCGTTATTATCCCTGCATTTGTGACAACTTTTTCCATTAATTTTGCTTCTTTCCAACCTCGCAAAAATATATATACAGTATGATCAAGTTCGTAATCAATTATAGTCCCAGGGACAACAGTGCCTGAGTCAAATGTGAAAAAAAAAACATAACCCCACATATATTGATTTTGACTAGCCTTTACAAATTAATACAACTCTTTCGGACCCAAAGTTTATTACCATTTAATCGAGTGATTCTTCCTAAAAAAAAAAAAAACCATCGACGGTATATGGTAAGTACTGCTTGAAAAAGTCCCCAAAATAGCCAATCTGTCTCTTAACCAAAAAAAAACTTGCTAATTCGTGTCCAATCTCGATCAAACACCATTCTAACCGCAACTTCTGCAAAGGCATAGCCTACGCCCCATGTCTTGTTAACATGCTAGAGCAAGAAATAATAAAAGAAATGAAATCGTAAGGCGTAACCGATGTCTTTAAATTCAAAAAGAATACACCCGTCAACAATCTTCGTGCCACCGCACTTGTTCTATTTACATTTGATCGCTTTCATCCTCCCTCTATTTTCAATATAGGCTGGTATAACGTGAAAATAGAATATTTCCCTAATCCTATGCGCTGCCGCAAGTGCCAACTCCTCGTCCACACAGCAAAAAGATGCACTTCTTCAGAATCTTGCGAAACCTGTAACCTGCCCCTCCATCAAGCGAACTACTGTATACGCACATCATGCGCCAACTGCTCAGAAGACCATCTGTCATCTTCAAAAAACTGCAAGGCATACATTAAGGCCAAATAAATTCTATAAATTAAAACGGTGCACAAATGCTTTGTCTGATGCAAAAAAAAAAAAAAAAAATATCTATATATAAAGAACAAAATCCGATTTCCCTTTTTTCTAAAACGTACACTTCAATAGTACAGAGCTCATCTATAGCAATCAAACAAACAGCTTTTTCATTAAATCCTACTTCTCCTTCTCTTCTATCTCCTCCCACCACTTTTTCCAAACCATCTAATATTTCAAGAAACAACACATCTAAAACAATTCCCCAAACCGTATTTACAAATTCATCAACAACTAACAGTAAAAAGACAAACAATCAAAAGATCTACGATACTGATACAAAAGCTGCTTTCAAAATCTTCAAAAAAAAAATAATAATAATAATTCTTTCAAAACAAAAAAAAATAAACCAAAACTCTTCACCTTCAGTATACCAAAGCTTTACTATTGTTTAATGGAACCTAAATAACTTACACGAATTGCAAATATTCATAAAGCACATCCACCCAAAATTTATTTGCCTGCAAGAAACACATCTCACAACCGAACACATTATTTCACATTTCTTTATGTTAGTATTAACGCACACAACACCTCCACTAACTCCACACACACCAAATTAAACGACAACCAACCCTCTACATCTTCTTCCAAGCCCTCTGAAATCCACACTTATACAAACTCACAAAATTTAAATATCAATTCACACAACCAAAATTAAACCAACCTTCCGAATAAAAAATCTCAAACAACTGCAAAATCCACTGATTCACCGTTATCAACTATTACACAAAATCTTATCAAAACCAATCATTACACAATGCCTTCAGATTTAATGGATTATGATGACATCTAACACTAACCACCATTCAACTCATCGTTCGGACTCTTGTTCAGCTGCTTAATCAATCAATCTCCGTAAGGGGTCCGAATGTTTCGGCATCTGGGCAACAGAGCCTTCTACATAACCCCCAAAACTTGACTAACCCGATTTTCCTACAACATAACTCAACTTATAATGCACGAAGATCTTCAATAATTAACTCCTCTCTCAAGATTCTTCAATGGAATCTTAAAGGTTTTTTTAATAATTGCCATGAGCTGCAATTACTTATTAAAGACCTTAAACCCTCTATAATATCGCTTCAAGAAACCCATATTAAACATAACCTCCAACCTACAACCCGCAAACAATATTCCCCCTTTTTTACACAATCTTGACTCGATCACTTCTTCAAAACAAGGCATTGGCCTTCTGGCCCACAAATCCATCTCACATAAATTTGTCAACATAAACTGCAGCATATCAGCAATAGCAGTCGAAATATTTAAAAATTAAACTGTCCCTTAAGCTTTAAAGCCAAGATTATAAGCCCTATATAATCAAATTTTTGACGAACGTAACATTCCGCAAGCATGGAAGTTGGCAAATATTATTCCCTTGCCAAAACCTAATAAAGACCACACCTCAATTTTAGGGTATCGTCCAATATCTCTCCTTCCCTGCACTGCGAAAATAGTAGAAAAAATTATCTCCAAACGTCTTTTTTGGTTAATTGAAAATAAAAAAAAATTTTACATACAAATCAAGTGGCCTTCCGAAAAGCCAGAAGTACTACTGATGCACTTCTGTACTTAGATGACTTCATCTCCTCAGCCATTTGTACAAGGAATCACGTTTCAATCCTCAGCATTGATTTCGAAAGAGCGTTTGATCATGTCGGGCTTCATGTCATTTT
Organism: Volucella inanis; assembly: GCA_907269105.1. Classification (NCBI taxonomy): domain Eukaryota; kingdom Metazoa; phylum Arthropoda; class Insecta; order Diptera; family Syrphidae; genus Volucella; species Volucella inanis. Next base: position 124,977,691 of record OU026156.1, on the reverse strand, counting down.
GAAACAACTCATCCAATGGAATTTTGGACCTAAAATGTTCAAGTATATAAAATCATTTCTAACTAACAGGCGTTTTCGCATAACAACCAACAATGTTACTTCCGTCATGCATAACCTTCGAAATGGCAATCCCCAAGGATCTCCATTATCTTTTGTATAATTAGCAGCTATAACAAGATACACCACGTATTATATGCAGATGATCTAATACTCTTTTCAAATTGTAAAAACTTAACCTTAACTGGAAGTCTTTTTTCAAACATCCTTGAAGGTCTGTCAAAATGGGGTAATACGTCAAGCTCTTTAATATCCATTGACAAAAGCTAAACATTACATATTTGCAAACAATTACACTGCCCAAAACATATTTCTGTACAACTTAACGACAAATACATAAGTAATGCCACCTGCTTAAGAGTACTCAATCTACTTGACTCAAAATTCCATTTTCACAGTCACTCCTAGAGTAAATATAGTGAAATACCTATCTTCAAAAAATAGTTTTTGTAACATCATAATCCACTATTTTATCAAAAATTGATAAAATAACGCAAAAATATCCTTCAACCTTAGCCCAAACGCTATCCCCCGCTAACGCTCTAGATATCCCAATGGCTATCCAACACAAAAAAAAAATCCCCCTCCCACCAACCATGGTTTCTTCCGGATGATGTAATAATCACTGACTTAACAAACTTTCCAAAGGCTACCACTAACAACGACATGTACGTAGCTATTTTTTCCGATTTAGCCCATAAATATAAACACCGTGGATGGAATTTCCTATTTACGGATGGATCGAAAACAACTGAAGAGACGTCATTTGCTATTGTCAACGGAAATGGTTTAACCATCTTTAAATGACGTTTGTCTTCTTTTTCTTCCATCTTCACAGTCGAAGCCTTCGCCACCTTAAATCGAAGCAACTTGCAAAAAAAAAAAAAATATTTTTACAGATAGCCTGTCCTCAATCGTTGCTATAAAAAACATTAAAAACTCTGCAAGCATCATCAAATTTATTTGGGATTAACTTATTGCGAAACATAGCCACCTTAAACTTGCCACGGGACACGCTGGCATCAAAGGCAGCGAGGAAGCAGATCCGGCAGCAAAATCAGCTATAATGGAACCCCTAATAACATTCTGTACTTACAACAAAAAACACAGAAAGAACACGTATCAGATTGGAAATTTAGCAAAAAAGTTAACTGGTCTGATTACCAACACCAGTACAAAGAATTTTAACCCACTGCTGCTGGAAAGATGGCTCTCCAACTAACGCACCTATAATAATATTAAAAACTTTCATTAGACTTAGACAAAAGAACCACCACCTCTCTGTCACCTTTGCGAAGAAAAACCACACTTGATTGTAAAACTTCTTCTAGATTGCAAACAAGTGAAAACAACTTGTCATCTGAAATTTAACCAAAGTCTTAGGGATAATATGTTAATAACATAACATAACACTTTTCCACCCATAGAACGTTTACCCAAATTGACGTTTAACTAATCACACCCTCTCTACTCAATAAAACCACTTGGGACATATCCGACAACCTTTCTGGGAGCGATCATTTTCCAATCTTTATTAACCTTACTACAAATAGAAATAATCGGCAATTAAGAAAGCCCATAAAGTTTATTCTCGACAAATCCAACTGGGACTTATTTCAATTTACAATTACTGAAGAATTGCTCGAAAGAAAAAGATCTCCAAACACCAACAAAGAATCTGCTTTGATTCGCAAATCTATATCCACTGCAGCAAATCAACCCATTCCCCAAACCTACAATAAAAGCCATAAAAAATCACCTCATTGGTAGAATAAGAAAATAAGTTCTTTGCGTAAACAAAAACAAAAAGCTTGGTATAACTTTAAAAAATCCACTACCGATTCAAACTTACTCTTATACCGCAAACTAAATGCAGAATTCCGTAAAAAAGTGAGAGCTGAAAAAAGTTATGTTTTGAAAAGTTTACTTCTAATATAAAATTGAAACAAATTGAAACAGTCACTACAGAGTTGACATGTCCCAGAAAAATTGCAGAACATTTTGCCGATACATGGGAAAAATCTTCCGAAGACTCCAACTTCGAATACGCTTTCATCAGTGGAAAACAAATAAACTTTAACGATTAAAATCTATCTTTTATTTCCAGTCCTTCAGCTATCTCCATTGAATCAAAAATTTATATATTGAAACTCGTTTCGTTTCTGCAGACAGTCAAAGGAAAAACACCGGGGTTCGATCGCATTTCCTACGCAATGTTTAAAACAGTCTCTAAAAACACGTCCCGTTGAACAGAGTATTTGATACAAGTATAATCCCGCAAGCCTGGAAAACGGCAAACAACATTCCATTACCCAAACCAAATGAAGACCCCATTTTAACCTCCGGGAATAGCCTAATATCCCTCCTTCCATGTACCGGGAAAATTCATAACTCATAACGAAACGAATATTTTGGTTTTCCGAGAAGGACAAACTAATTGACAACCGACCAGTCGCGTTTAAATAAGGAAAATCCACGTTAGATGCTCTTCTTTATATTGACGATTTCATTTCCTCAAGATTGTCTGAACGAAATCATGCCACTATTCTTCGCTTTGACTTTCACAAAGCTTTTGACAGGATCGGGGCACATGTTGCTTTGAATCAATTAATAAAATGGAAAACCAGACCAACAATTTATAAAAACATAAAATCCTTTTTGTCGAACAGAAATTTCCGAATAAAATATAGCAACATTCACTCAAACCTACATAAACTAAACAATGGCATCCCCCAAGGATCATCACTATCAGTGGTCCTATTCATCATCATTTTAAGGAAGTTAGCAACATAATAGACAGCTTCCGCAACGTTAAGCACTCCCTTTATGCTGACGACTTAATTATTTTTCCTAAGAATAAAAACCTGCACGAATTGGGAGATATTTTTTCTCTAATTGTAGAAGCTCTCCTTCAGTGGGGCAATTACTCGGTAACTCGGTAATTTCAAATTCAAAATCTGCAACATTTCACATATGCAAAAAACACAATTGTACAAAATTTATTCAAGTAAACTTAGACAATAGTGTTATAAAAAATGTTAGTGCTATGAAATTTTTAGGCATCATTGTATCTATTTAAGAAAAAGTTTAACTGCCAGAGTCAATCTAATTAAATATTTATGCTCAAAAAATAGTTACACCAACATCATTACTATCATAAATTTAATTAAATCTATAGTACTTTCAAAAATTGACTATGGTTACCAATTTACGGTAAAAGCTCAAAATCATCTTTGGGATCTGTTACAACACCTTTTCACGCTGCCGCCAGAAGTTGTAAGAGAGCCATACGTTCAACTCATATAATGAACATACTGACCGAAGCTGGTCTCCCTCATTTAACGGACAGAATTGATTTTCTCACTTCAAAAATAATAACGAAAATTAATTTCACAAAAAACATCCATCCATTCTTAGGTCAAGAAGATCCTAAGTCGGAAGAGACACCAAAATATGCAATCCACAATATGCCTTTCAAGATCACACAAGGTTGAGCCAACCACCTTGGAATCTACGAAACTACACCACAAACACCGACCTTTGCAATTATCCAAAAGGCTTAACTGACATCTACAAAACTCTTTTTCTGGACATGTTAGGCAAATATAAATCAACCTCTTTTGCTGTGGTTGATGAGACCAGTTCCTTTGTTTTCAAAGGACTATTGCCAACATACCACCTTGATCAAAAAAATTTCGGAATTTATTCAGAAAATTAAAAATACAAGTGTTTTCATCTAAATCTATATGGTCCCCTTTAAAGTAATCCCCATCGACTGCAACACACTTATGCTAGCGCTTGATCCAATCCTCGAAACATTTTTTATATTCGGTTTTCGGTATGTCCATCAGTGCTTTCTGTGATTTTTCCATTACTTTCTCTCGGCTGCTGAAACGCGTTCCCAATAGCGGTTTTTTAACTCGATTGAACAGAAAGAAGTCACAGGGCGCCAAATCAGGTGAATTCGGTAGCTGTTGGATGGTATTTGTTTCATTATTCGTCAAAAAAATTACGATTAATTATTGCACTGTGCGACAATGCGTTATCATGGTGCAAAATCCACGAGTTTTTCCTGTCCATAATTCTGGTATCTTTCGGCGAATTGTTTCAAGCAAACGTCTCATAACGCCCAAATAATACTTTTTGTTTACTGTCTGGCCTTCTGGCAAAAATTCATACACTACATCGCTGTAATCCAGGAAAACCGTGAGCATTGCCTTCTTTTTTGACATAAGCCCACGTTTCGTCTCCAGTAATGATCCTTTTGATGAATGTAGGATCGGATTCAGCCTCGCAAATCATCTCTTTTGCGACGTCAACACGGTCTTTTTTTGTATGAAATTGAGGTCTTTTGGCATCAACTTTGCTGCTACACGACGGAAACCCAAATCATTAACCAAAATGTCTTGGACGGATTCACAGGCAATGTTCAAGTCCTCCGCTATCTCTTTGAGGGTTAATTTTCAGTTATTGACCAACATCTTCTCTTTTACTTCATCAATGTTTTCGTCGGTTTTCTATGTCGATGGTCTGCCACTACGTTCTTCATATTTGATTGACTCACGACCACTTTTGAACCGTTTTCTTTAGAGAATCATTGTCGAAACACTTTTCCAACATTTCCAACGTTCGCGCACCATTAAATCCGTTTTTACGCAAAATTTAATACAAATTCGTTGTTGCAAATTTAAATCCATTCCTAAAATTGTAAAAAATTTATTTAGATTTAGAGGGAATGTCAACAACAGATGTGCCAACTTAATAATTTATTTTATTATTATTATTATTATTATCAAGGGAAAGATAATGTTTTGTTTTGTCAACAGCACGCGGAATACTGAGTTCCCATGTCACCCACCTACGTACTTACTTACACTGCTTGATTTCGGTGATCTAGTGGGAACCGATGCTTTCAGTGTGGCGAGGCTGTTGACTAATTTATTTTATATTTATAATAAAACAATTTAACTTCAATTAATAAAATCTATTCACATTATTTGTAAAACCGTAACTGCTGGCACAAATTTAGCCAATATTAATTAATATTTCTATATCTAAATTTCTTTAATTTATTGGGTATATATTTTAATTCGTGTGGTTTTTTTTTCAAAATTTGAACGTTTATTTAGGAAAAACATGTACAATAGTATTATTCAAAGTATTTCCCATCTGAAGCTATGACTTTTCCCATCTTTCTGGCAATTTGTGGATCTTATCCCAAAAGAACTGCGCCGGCTTGGCAGCCAAGAATGAATCAAGCCAATGGGTGGGATAAGACTTCCCATCCACTGTTTTCCAAATAGTTCTTAACCGGAATAGCAACGTGGGGCCGAGCGTTGTCATGATGGAAAATTATTGCCTCGTGTCTTCAAACGGATTAATTGTGTTCGTTCGGTAGCGTTGTCCATTGACAGCAGCTCATAATACAGCACACCCATCTGATCCCACCAAATACAGAGCATTACCTTCGCGCCATAGATATTTGGCTTTGCCGTTGATTTGGCTGGTTGGCCGGGTTTCACATATGATTTTTTGCGCTTGGGGTTGTCGTAATGGATCCATTTTTCATCACCAGTAACAATCCGATGCAAAAATGACTTTCTTTTGTGGCGTTCCAGCAGCATTTCGGACATGCAAAACCGCCTTTCGATGTCTCGGCTTGAGTTCATGTGGAACCCAATTTCCTTGCTTTTGAATATATCCAGCTGCTTTTAAAGATTCTGCGAGCTCTTCTTGTGTTTAGCAACAATCTTCATAGAGTAATGCTTCCAGTTCTTCATCTTCAAGCTTTTTTGGCTGCCCAGGACGTTCATCGTCTTCCAAGCCAAAATCACCACTTTTAAATCTGCAAATCACTTTTGGCACGTTCGTTCAGCTAGCGCATGTTCAACATAAACTTCCACCAAAATACGATGACTTTCGGCAGCAGTTTTCTTCATATTAAAGTAATGAAGATGAACTCCCCGCAAAAACACTTTTTCAGGCACAAAGTTCGACATATTTGAGTGAAAAAAAATTGTTGTTTACGCTTCAAATGAATGACATATACTGAAATGACGTACAATGACAGTAACTTTAGAACGCATGTTCCAATGGAATAATACAAGTTACGCCATCTCTTAGCAAACCGCACGTTTATTAACCGCAAGTTATAGACCCAATATAATAATTATTACTGTAAATAATTAAAAATATTTACTTTTTAAATAAATAAAAATTCACACAAAAATTTACATATAATATAAATTATTAATAAATTTTTAAGCTAAAATAAAACTTTATTAATAATAATAATTTATATAATAATATTTATATTAATTTTTAAGTAAATATATAATAAATAAATAAAATAAATTATTTATAAATATAAACATAAATTTATTTAAAAAAAATAAATTAAGTAACCAAACTATAAAATAATTTTAAAATTTAGTTCTTTAAATCCCCTATTTTAAATTAAAATAATTAAATTTTTTATAGTTAATTTAAATAATAACTATTTATTATATAAATTATTATTTATTTAAATAACAAAATCAAGTTAGTATACATCAACTTTAACCGCTGAAGCGTTTGCCATGTACAAAGCGATAATACACTCTCAAAAGAAAAAAAAAACTATTGTATTTTCTGAAAGCCTTTCTACAATGCGAGCTATAAAAAATATCTCCAACTCCATTGAATAACAAGAAGAACTCCTTGGAAAAATTACAATCATTTCTACAAAATCATAAATCCAAACGGCGTCAGAGCAATTTATCCCAACAATATATCTCACAAAAAACTAAAAATTTACATCAGACTCAGACTAGGTTATTCATTCATAACACATAAGCACCTGTTCAACAGGGAGTTACCTCCCGTCTGCTATATTTGTGAAGATAACAACTCAACCCTCACAATGACTTATCTTCTGGCCTGTCCAAAAGTCTTATTGACTTGCACTAAAATATCGAATAACAACATACAATATTTTTAAATAATATAAACATAGATAATATTAATTCGGTGTACAATATAATTAAAGATTTAAAACTCGAAAATCATATTAAAAAAAAAGATCTCTAAATTAAATTCTTTTACCACCCTAGTAGATAACCCTGGTAGCTAATTTCTAGCTTAAGTTGTTGAATTTGTAATTTATTTACTATTTAATAAAATAAATAATAATAATAATAGATCTTAAAAATAAAATAAAGCTCCGAATCCTCAACCTCAATAACAATATCTTAAATACAAGTGTTATTCCTCTAATCTGGAAAACAGTCTCTATACTTCTATCCCTAAATCCTGTAAAGACAACAAACGCCAGGGATAGTTGCCAAACGAATATTCTGGTATGCTGAGACTAATAATCCTCTTAGTCCAAACCAAATAGCGTTTAACCCAAACCAAGGGTGTACGGATGCTCTTCTTTATATTGATAACCACATCTCACTTTAAATTTCGAAACAGCATTCGACAGAATAGGCATTCATGTTATATTAAATAAACTTGAGGAATGGGGTTTTGGGCCCAAAATTTTTAGCTGCGTGAAATCGTTCCTAAATAATAGAAAATTCTACATAGAATGTAATAGTTTACTCCGCATCACATCGACTTGACAATGGTATTCCCCAGGGCTCACCGTTGTCAGTTGTATTGTTCTCAATTGCCATTCAAAACATTCCGAAATCCTATCCAAACACAAATTCTTAAACTATTGGCGTCTACGCAGACGATGTTTATATTCTGTGTAAGAGACAACAAATAAACGATATTCAAAATATTCTTGCCAAGCTTTCATTATCAAAATGAAAAGTGCTGCACGTATGTCGTAAGCATCTATGTACACCTCTTAACTTAAGTAAAAATAATGTACAAATAAAAAATGTTAACAATTTTAAAATCTTAGGACTAATATTCAATAGAAGGTGCAATTGGCGAGACAATTGTTTAGATCTTAAAAAGTTTCTGGCTGCAAGGGCAAACATTGTTAAATTTGGTATTTATTCTTGTATCCAATTGTGTAGTTGTGATATCTGTGAAACTAGAGTTTATGAGGCAATTCAAGAACTTCTTGCTCTGTGATTATTTTTTGGAAATGAAAATAATGGCTGATGATGCATTGGTGTTGGGATTTCTGATAGAGATCCAAAGCTAGTGTTGTAAGTTGGTGGTGAATGTGTTGTGTCCCTGAATCGTGATGAAGTTTTACTTCAAGGTACATCCTGACTGCAGTATTAATATTCCGAAACCTTCTAAGACCAGTTGTAGATTTTTTCTTCCGCAGATTGCAGTAAGTCGAGATGGAGTTTTTGTAGAATATAACCACTGATTTTTGTGTTACATTTGGAATTGCTTCCAAGTGGAATTTACTACTGATTTTTTTAATACACACGTGGAGCCTTTTCCATCGTAGATTAAACCCAGTTTACAAGAGCAGAACTCCGCTCCCTTGCTGTATTTAGATTGCAGGTTGATGCATAGATATTTTCCTGCTCTTAAATTTATGCACGCCTCCAGCGTGAGTGATTGTTTTGGGATATATTGATTGCGATGTAATGGTACACAAGGGATGATGGTCAGAATAGTGTTATATATAAAGGTTGGGTTAGGCGTCATTCTGAACGATTCTTAGTATTCTTGATATACTTATTACAGTGTAAACAAATTTACTGTTCGGTTATCTGTTACTCCTCCCTTCACAGTTAACTTATAAAGGTGTAAGAAGTCGTCATCATCTGTAGGTAGCTCTAGGAATGCTGGCAGGTGAACCTTAATGGTTTTGAATTCCTCCTTAGCAGGTGCGCTGACAATAATAATGAACTTATCTTTCCGTGGTTGATGTTTGTAAGTACGTCAATGACAGTTGACTAGATCCTTTGTATATTGATAATCATTAGAATAAGTTGAGAGGAAATCGTTGAGAAGAAGTATCTTGACTTGGTATATTTCTTCACCATTATCGCGCACCCTTGCTCTTATTTTGCTAAGTTATTTATTAATTTGCTCAAACCTATTTTTGATGATAATTTGGTCTTGCTTTACGAGGTTAATCGTTAAGTCGACAATTGAGGCTTGATTTTTCAGTAACTTAATTTTCATTTCACTCAAAAAAGGGAGTTTGCTAATTTTCCAACTAGGTTAATAGCTCCTCTTTACATAAATAAATAAATAAATAAATAAATAAATATGGTGTTAGTGCAAATGTTCGCAAATAATGTAGGGTCAATGTTCTTGTTAAAGTAATTGAGGCCTGGCTCTGATGCATTTCATGCAGTGGTGTACTACTGATCGTAATAGGCCAAAATCTTTGCCTTAAGGAGGCTAGCAATGTCTGGATTCCGCAGTGCCTGTCTTTCACGGATTTCCTGCATCAATAATTTTGCAAATGGACTGTTGTGTGGTATCAGCATTGGATACTTGCGTCAAGCGGAAGTTTTCTGATTATAGTCGACCTTCGACCTTATCCAAAAATGGTGCGAGACTGGTAAAATGACATCCTTTTCGATTCCTTATGGGTATGAAATTCACTGATTTCCTCCCTAAAATGCCTGTATACCTCGTATTATCACGTTGAGGGAATCCTCTAGTTCCTGAGACATCAATAATATCCCATTTTGTCGTGGAACTTTGGATATTCTGGTCTGATTGTTAAAACGGAAGATATATCCAAGTTTTCTCTGAAGCGTGGGTAAAGGAACTACGATGGTTGATTTTATAGATTATATCCTGTTGGCACAGTTGACAATTTCCCGTTTCTTTCTGTGTCTTCCGGAAGTGAGGGCTTCTTGGCATATTTTGCTGTCCAACTATCTTGGCAGTGTTAAAAAAGAGGACCATAAACCCATTTTGTGCAAGATGGTAATTTCGCTGTTTGCAGGCCCATTAAAAGCACACCCGTTTAATTATGTGGTGATGACATATGTGGCCATTGTACATAGTCCTGCCATAAGTTTGTTATTAGACCACAATATTGATTATAAAAAAAATTGGATTCACTCGAAATGACTGCCTTTTGCTTTAACACAAGCTTCCAAGCGGTGTGTCCATTGGGCTATAGCACGTACGGTTTTCATGGAGATCATGGACGCTGCTCTGGTTAATGCTGTTGTAAGGCTTTCCAAATTTTTGTGGGGAGTCTTGCAAGGCATGTTCTCCAATTCTGACTACAAACCATAACCCAATGGATTCAGATCTGGTGTCCCCGGCGGCCAATCTTCTGCTGCTATAAAGCCAGGAATATTGAATATTGGAAGCGGGATGATTTCCACGTTGAACCCTTGGAATAACTTTTTTCGCTTCCTTAGATGAAGTAGAATAAATTTTGTCATTTTGCTGTTGAAAACTTCTTCAATGGTAAAAATTTTCTCATCCGTAAACAGAATGTTTTATGGTCATTGTCCGCGTGCCATAGTTAAGGAGTTATAAAATGACCCGTGGACCGACGATAGGCTTTTATATGCAGATCATCCAGAATTGGCATAGACATGGTTCTGGTTGATATATCCAATTCCTTGGACATGTTCTTCTGCTTCCTAAGGTGATTTCTCCGTAACCGTTCACGCACTGCCTTTAAGTGAGTTAGTTGAATCCTTAGGATTTGCAGTTTGTTTCTTCAATGGGCCCACATGTGATTTTGAACACATTAGTCATACGATTTCTCTTCCTTCTTTCATACATGTTCGCAGGTACACTACTGTGCCATATGCCCTTTCAAGTGTATCAGAAAAGGTGTGTACATAAGACGCGGAAATTAAAAATTTTTTATTCCTTCAACTTGTTTTGGAGGGTCATCTATTTTGTGTGTAAAAAGTCGGCTGAAAAGTTCGTAGGCTAATATAGTACAAAATATTTTTTTGGTAAGATTCGATTCTATAATTCAACATAGTTGCCTTCGAGGGCAATACAACGATTATAGCAGTCATGTAATTTTTCGATACCATTTTTATAGTGATTTTTCTTAAGCCTCGAAATAAGCCTCAGTTTTAGCGATCACTTCTTCATTAGTGCTGACTTTTTTCCAGTGAGCATTCCTTTGAGGACTGCAAACAGGAAAAAGTCACTGGGGGCCAGATCTGGAGAATACGGTGAATTGGTAACAATTCGTAGCCTAATTCATGCAATTTTGCCATCGTCGACGTCGTCGTTGTTTTTGCTCAATTGTGAACTTACGCGGCACGCACTTTAAACACAGCTTTCACATGTCCAAACATTCATGCACAATATGTCCAACACGCTCTTTTGATTTCTTCAGATACTCATCTATATCGATCAACTTCACTTTAGGGTTATTCATAATCATTTTGTGAACTTTTTTCACGTTTTCGCCCGTACGAGCTTTTTCAGACGTCCACTGCGTGCACCATGTTCAGTGCTCATTTCGCATCGTTTAAATTTAGCAAACTACTTCCCAGCGGTTGATTTTCCTGGTGCAGAGTCCGAATAACGTTTATTATTATTATTATTATTATTATTATTATTATTATTATTATTATTATTATTATTATTATTATTATTATTATTATTATTATTATTATTATTATTATTATTATTATTATTATTATTATTATTATTATTATTATTATTATTATTATTATTATTATTATTATTATTATTATTATTATTATTATTATTATTATTATTATTATTATTATTATTATTATTATTATTATTATTATTATTATTATTATTATTATTATTATTATTATTATTATTATTATTATTATTATTATTATTATTATTATTATTATTATTATTATTATTATTATTATTATTATTATTATTATTATTATTATTATTATTATTATTATTATTATTATTATTATTATTATTATTATTATTATTATTATTATTATTATTATTATTATTATTATTATTATTATTATTATTATTATTATTATTATTATTATTATTATTATTATTATTATTATTATTATTATTATTATTATTATTATTATTATTATTATTATTATTATTATTATTATTATTATTATTATTATTATTATTATTATTATTATTATTATTATTATTATTATTATTATTATTATTATTATTATTATTATTATTATTATTATTATTATTATTATTATTATTTATTATTATTATTATTATTATTATTATTATTATTATTATTATTATTATTATTATTATTATTATTATTATTATTATTATTATTATTATTATTATTATTATTATTATTATTATTATTATTATTATTATTATTATTATTATTATTATTATTATTATTATTATTATTATTATTATTATTATTATTATTATTATTATTATTATTATTATTATTATTATTATTATTATTATTATTATTATTATTATTATTATTATTATTATTATTATTATTATTATTATTATTATTATTATTATTATTATTATTATTATTATTATTATTATTATTATTATTATTATTATTATTATTATTATTATTATTATTATTATTATTATTATTATTATTATTATTATTATTATTATTATTATTATTATTATTATTATTATTATTATTATTATTATTATTATTATTATTATTATTATTATTATTATTATTATTATTGTTATTGTTATTGTTATTGTTATTATTATTATTATTATTATTATTATTATTATTATTATTATTATTTTTTTTTTTTTTTTTCATAATAACAAAACTCACAATACTATGTTTATCTCACGAATCAATTTTCTGACAGCTGTCATATTTATACACGTGTCGCTTGAAGGTTAGTAATTCTATAAACCATATGGATTTAATTCCAGTAACACCATCTATGTGTTACCCTACAAGATTTTCAACCACCTGTTAGTTCAGTTAGTAGTGCCTTTATCCCATAACAACTTAAGTAGCCATAACTCCTGAATAGGGTTATTTGACAAGATCTGAAGTGACATTCCGTTTTTTTACTCGACTTGTTAAACTCAGTTTTGTTTTAACACAGAATCTTTTATTCTTTGGCTGCCATGTTGTCGAAATCGAGATCAATTTTTTGATCCTCTTTAACAGGGGTGATTAGCACACCATTTTCGTAATTTGAACCCTGTGCCTTTTAGTATTTGTTTGAGTTGGTTTTGCATTTCGAAAGCAGTTGATAAACGATGGTCTCCAGTCATCCACCTAGAAATCATGTGTGTCCACTATTCTCCTTGCCTAGCTGTTGTAAACATTTCGTAGCTAAAAATGGTGCCATATGTCACCTGTGTTGAGTTGATAGTAGATAGAAGATAGTCAATCTATCTTCGGGATGGATTACTATTTGTCTATACATTTTTTAATATCAGTGCAAAAGACAAATCTTGGTAAGTGGAAACGAAGTAACAGTGAAAGTACTGTGGGTACGGTGTACATGATGTTGTTTAATAATAAGTCTAACGATATTTTTGAGGAAGCATCAAACACAAGAGCTTTCAGCTCTTTGGACAAGACCAATCTGCTTGCTTCTTATTTTGCGGCCAATTCAACACTTCCAGATAGTGCTCTGCCCCCACCTAATTTTGAGTGCGTCGAATCTTTACTCGTTTTGTTGCAACAGTACTTAATGGTCTTAACATACACAAATCCGTTGGTCCAGATGGTATATATCCCCTTCTCCGGAAGAGGAGTTCTTCCACGCTGGCAAAACCATTGCGTAAGCATTGTCGTTTTGGTTTGATGTTAAATACCCACAGGCCCTGAATGATGTATCTTTTTTGTAATTTATTGACTCAAGTGACTGGAATTGGTTTTCTAGAAATATTAAAAATTCATTTATTGATCCCGCTTCTTTATAGATTTTTAATACAAAATACAAACTGGTATCGAAAGATTGAAAAATCGTTTCAATCAGTGTAGCGCCCTCGAAGGCAACTATATTCATAAATAAAGTTGAATTTTGCAAAAATTTTGTGTTTTACTATTGGGTATGTAATTTGAACGTTTATTTAAGAAAAACATGTACAATAGTATAATTCAAAGTATTGCCCATCTGAAGCTATGACTTTTTCCCATCTTTCTGGCAATTTGTGGTTCCCACCTCAAAAAAAACTGCGCCGGCTTGGTAGCCAAGAATGAATCAAGCCAATTTTTGATATTCTGCTCTGATGTGAACCGTATTTCAGTGAGGGCGTTCTGCATCGACCGGAACAAATGGTAGTCAGAAGGGGCAAGGTCTGGGCTATAAGGCGGGTGGGGTAAGACTTCCCATCCACTGTTTTCCAAATAGTTCTTAACCGGCCGAGCGTTGTCATGATGGAAAATTATTGCCTTGTGTCTGGTCGCCTTGCGTTTTTCATCTACTGTTCTCTTCAAACGGATTAATTGTGTTCGGTAGCGTTGTTCATTGATGGTTTTACCCGGTTTTAGCAGCTGATAATACAGCACACCCATCTGATCCCACCAAATACAGAGCAATACCTTCGCGCCATGGATATTTGGCTTTGCCGTTGATTTGGCTGGTTGGCCGGGTTTCACATATGAATTTTTGCGCGTGAGGTTGTCGTAATGGATCCATTTTTCATCACCAGTAACAATCCGATGCAAAAATGACTTCCTTTGTGGCGTTCCAGCAGCATTTCGGACATGCAAAACCGCCTTTCGACGTGTCTCGGCTTGAGTTCATGTGGAACCCAATTTCCTTGTTTTTGAATATATCCAGCTGCTTTTAAACGTTTTGAAATGGCTGCTTGAGTGACACCCAAAGATTCTGCGAGCTCTTCTTGTGTTTGGCAACAATCTTCATAGAGAAATGCTTCCAGTTCTTCACCTTCACTCTTTTGGCTTCCCAGGACGTTCATCGTCTTCCAAGCCAAAATCACCACTTTTAAATCGTGCAAACCACTTTTGGCACGTTCGCTCAGCTTGCGCATGTTCACCATAAACTTCCACCAAAATACGATGACTTTCGGCAGCAGTTTTCTTCATATTAAAATAATGAAGAACTCCCTGCAAAAACAATTTTTCAGGCACAAAGTTCGACATATTTGAGTGAAAAAAAATTATTGTTGTTTACGTTTCAAATGAATGACATATACTGAAATGACGTACAATGACAGTAACTTTCCAACGCATGTTCCAATGGAATAATACAAGTTACGCCATCTCTTAGCAAACCACACAAAGTTATAGACCCAATATAAAACGGACTTTTTAGCTCATGTGTTATATAGGGTTTTCTAATAACGACTTGACAACTTTTTTTTTTTTTTTAAATAAAAGGCAAACCATTTGAGATATTTCAAAAACTTTATTATTGGCTTGAAGTACAATCAGAACATTTATGAATTAAACTCGACTTCGTTCATATGGCCACCGCGGGAACGTTGCAGAGGTCGATTCGTTGGACCCAACTTTCAACGACTCGGCCACACATTTCGGCCGAAACGGCCGCTATTTCACATTTAATAACGTCGCCGGCATGCAAACCGCACCAAACAGTTATTTTTTGTGGATGAAGTTGTGATTCATGAAGCACATGTGGGTTTTCACCCGACTAATAACGCATATTTTTTCTTATTGACGAACCCATTGAGGCAAAAATGTGCTTCGTCACTGAAGATGATTTTGCGATGAAATTCATCATCTTATCGCATGTTCTCCAGAACACAATTGGAGAACGTAAGTCGCTTCCAATGGTCCATCGGTTTCAATTTTTGAGTCAGCTTGATCTTGTATGAGTGTAAACCAAGATCCTTACGCAAAATACGCCATAATGTGGTCTGAGCGTTGCCCAATTCTTGTGAACATTTTCCACACTTCGACAAACCCGTTGTCCCACTGACACCGCAACATCACACAACGAATATGTAGACTCAAATGTTTGCACTAAACTTGTTATTGCCTGTCTACTAGGGCGAGAATTACGACCGAAAATTGAAGTTAACGCTCTTAAAGTTGCAGTTACCGACTCCGAATATCTGTAGGAAATTTTTATAATTTACAGACGTTGCTCGTTAGTGTACTTTACCATGATGAAAATGTTGAGTTTACTGTATAAATTGCCAGTGACAGTTTGATGATTAGTGAAAGAGTGCGTTCGCAAATTAAATTCAAAGTTGTCAAGTCCCTATTGGAAAACCCTATATTAACAGACATTAAGTGCATAGATCACAAGTGTATCGAAAGCAAATTCCAAACCTAACCCAATATGATTTCGTTGCCACATAAATATCCTAAAAAACTCTGTACTCCCAATTCTATGTGAGACATGTTTACGTTTACACATATCTAGTGCATCGATCGCGAACTCTGAAACCTAACCCAATCTGTACCCCAATCATATGTCAGCACATAAATAGTAATGTGTCGACAAAACAGGGTTTTTTGACTTCTCTTTTCCGGGTCAACCGACACCCACTTAAGCAATATGTAAGGGTATCGACTGCACATTGATACATATTATACTATTCCAAGAATCGATTAAGAAATAGATCGAGTATTAAATACTTGTGTCTCCAATCGGGTATAAACAGGAATACATTTTTCTGTAACAGTTAGTCTTAAGATAGATCCAAATCATTAAAAAGTAATTGTTAAATAAAAATGAGAGTTTTTATTTTTCTTTCTTTTTACATAAGTCAAAAAATTTTTACAGATAAGTTTTAAGAGGCAAAATAAATTATAATACATATTTTAGAGACATTTTTTTAAATCAACAGAAAAATGATAAGTAGATAGCATGATGAAAGAGAAAAAAAATCATTTTATACGTTACCACTATGATATCAAAAACCTGGTTTTTTATGCCTTCATAATTAAAACCAAAAATTCTTAATGTTCTGATTTTAATGTTTTTTTTAAAAAATGCGATGTGAAAATACAGAATAAAAATTACGAAAGGCAGTGGTTACGAAAGATACAAGATTAAAACAAATTTCACGAAGGCTGAACTTCAAAATTAGCCTAAAATTAAGAATTTTTATAATACTTTGAAGCAATACATATACCGAACAGAGAGTATCTTCAGATTGCGAAATAATTCGAACCTACGCCGTCTGCAATTTTTACGGCTTTTTTTTTTACCTACGAACTAAAGAAAACGGTCGTTTACCAGTGGCACGAGCGGTTCGAAAGTGGTCGTGAGTCAATCGAAGATGATGATCGTAGTGGCAGACGAATATAAAAAATGTTTCAAGGATTGGATCAAGCGCTGGCATAAGTGTGTTGCATTTTTTAGCATAAGCACGTATATTAGGATTCTTAAGGTTGCAAATAACCTTCAAAATTTCCAAGGCAGTAATTAGCTCAAATGCAAAGCTATTCCTTAGAAAGTTTTCGTTAAAGATAAGAAGAGCAGAAACTACAAGTTTTTTTGGGCGGAACTTGGTTGTTAATTATTAGAAATTGTTGCAGATGACTTATTAAATTCTTCTGGAATCGCTTAACTATCAGAAACTTTACAATCGTTAACAGCAGAGCGAATGACAGTATGGAGAGAATGACAGTATGGAGAGAATGACAGAAGAAGAGAGTATGTTAAGAATGTTGTTTACAACTTTGCCATTTACTTTTCAAGTTTCCCTTCGCTAAATTATGTTGCGTACGATAATAGTTATCTCGACAAACAGGAATTCATTTTTTGAGCTCTAAGCACATCTTATATCTTTCTTTCTCAAATTGAATGGATCTCGCGAAGTTTATTTTAGATTTTAACTTTATCTAATAATTGCCTAGTCATCCATAAGTCTTATCAGATTTTTTCAAACCGAGGTTGTAGGAGCAGCCTTTTATATGGTTCTTCAATACTTTGATATATATGGAATAGGATGTAGAAGCACCATTTTCTGTGAAGTTCATAAAGAAGATTATTTCAAAGCTTTGCAAAATTAACTTTCATGATGTTAAACGATTAAAAATTGATGACTCTATTTGTTTTATTTTTTCCTATCAAAAGGACTGTCATTACGTGATTGGTAATCATTAAGTGAAATATGCATTTTTCATAAGTGCGGGAGAAATTAGTGAAATTCCCATAGATATGGTCTAAACAAGTACCTGAAATTAAACTTGTCAGCTCGTTGATAAAGGAGGCTAGGCCATGGGAAGCTAACAAAACCATATATGTTAAAACAGATTCATTGCTTTCTAAAATAGAATTTTTTGATTTTTCTCTTTCTAAAAAAAAAGTCTTCAATTAAAACGTAAACATTGAACATATGTATGCAATCTGTATACACATACATAGACAAAAACTTCTTTATCTACTTTCAAAATGCACTTAGAAAATCAACTTCAGACAATTCACAGTCTATAAATTCTTCTTTTAATAATACATCCAACACAACCTGCAGCGAAGTTTTTATTTGTTTTATTGTTAATATCGAGTCGTCTATTCCTGGCCCACATAAGAGATGTTCTGCCGATGTGGAAACTTCTTGCGTCTACATTGCATTCTGCTCTCTCCAGTACCTTCAACCACCCACTGCTCGGATAGCAGCATACGCATCATTTTTTGGCGTATCGCTGCATACAAGTATTAGGCCCATAACTTATTCCTAGTTCATTAGCAATAATTAACAATGCTTTCATTGTTATTTTTGTTCAAACCACCGAAGCATCTTGAAAGTAGACTGTTATAACTGATATCCTCATAAATTGGCTTTAGCACTTAACACATCGGTAGGTAAGAAGTAATAATCATGTTGATATAAAGCGAGTTCTCCATTTGCTTCAGTGCGCTACTATGAACATCATGATTCATTGTCTTTTGGATACATGCTATGATTTGGCATTGTGTCTGAATTGTAATTAAAAGTCCATACTGCACTTTTCATATTTTCTATTGAATTATAATGCAAACGTGTAACTAAACCGTGATACACAGCCAATTTTTTCACCATTTACCTAAACCTCGAAGATCCGTTTGTTTTGCTTTACAAGAAAGTAGTCCGTTCCCATTTGTTGTTGACTATTTCCTATGCACCCTTTTTATTGAATACTGTAAGGAGCTGCTTTAATGCTGCCTGAATAAGTTGTAGAATCTTCGTCCTCATTATAATTCATGTATTTAATGGCATATTTTTTCCGACATTTTAAACAATTGTGTATTAGCGTCGACTTTCATTTTTCCAGATAATCTTTCATGATTTGCGGTCTATCCTTGTGAGTTTTATACCTGTCTTATTGACGTCACTCCAAATAAAAAAGTATATCCTCACATTTGCCACATACCAACTTAGAATTATCACATACCACTACCAATTTTCTGAAATGTCTGAAATTGTACATTTCTATCACTTCTATCAAATCACAAGATTTGAAATAGCAGTAAAAACCGCAATAAAGTTAGAAATTCTAAATTTTATACTGCTATCTCAAGGGACATCATTTTCTGTTTTCCACACGTTTCAAGTCTCCGGATTCATTCTTCGTTTTGATGCGGCGAGACTTTCAAACATTATCAGAACTTCGAAGCTCTCATATACCTTTCTCACTTATACGTCCTATTTACATTTTATGAAATAATTTTTATATATAGTACATACAACTATTTTAAAACTGCATCTAAGTTCAAATATAACTATCTGAGACATTTTCTATAACTTAAAATTTAATCATTTGATCACAATGTATTCCAATTTAATAAAGTTCATTAAATTTCTTTGGAGTGAATGTGCAGTTCAAAGAGAGAGCTACCTTATCAGTTACAAAAGGCAGCAGTAAAATAGTCGTTCGGTTATTCTTGTTTTAAATTTCTAACTGACCTTTCAACACATTATTATAGGTAACACCGACCACACAGAAGCTATATTGCTGGATAATCTTGTCATCATTAACGCTCATCCCTAAATTTTTTCTCATATATGCAAAGTTTAGGTTATGATACGCCAGTTTTGTGGGTTTTTTCTTTGCAATCCACGTTTTGTGTATATGCACTCGTATGTTTATCACATTTTCATTCGATTTCGTCATTAAAACAAATATAAATTTTGAATGCAGTAAATTAAAACCAAATCATATTTTGTTTTTCTTTTAGATTCAAGATATAACAATTGAAGAAGTTGACAATAAAGAAACTAAATCCGCAAAGGATGCTCTTCTCCTTTGGTGTCAAATGAAAACTGCTGGATACCACAATGTCAACGTACGAAATTTTACCACTTCTTGGCGTGATGGACTCGCTTTTAATGCCATCATTCACAAGCACCGTCCAGATCTTATACAATTTGAAAAACTCTCCAAATCTAATCCAATGCACAATCTTAATAATGCATTTAATGTGGCTGAAGATAAACTTGGATTGGCGAAGTTGCTGGACGCTGAAGACGTATTTGTGGAACATCCCGATGAAAAGTCTATTATCACTTACGTGGTTACATACTATCATTATTTCAGCAAGTTGAAACAAGAGACCGTACAGGGCAAACGTATCGGCAAGGTCGTAGGAATCGCTATGGAAAATGATAAAATGGTCAGTGATTATGAGCGTTTTACAAGCGACCTTTTAAAGTGGATTGAAACAACTATAGTTTCTCTTGGGGATCGTGAATTCGAAAATTCATTAGCAGGAGTTCAAAGTCAATTGTCACAGTTCTCTAATTATCGTACAGTAGAGAAACCGCCGAAATTTGTAGAAAAGGGAAATTTAGAGGTTCTACTATTTACATTGCAATCAAAAATGAGGGCTAATAATCAAAAGCCCTATACCCCTAAGGAAGGTAAAATGATTTCTGATATTAATAAAGCTTGGGAAAGGTTAGAAAAAGCTGAACATGAGCGTGAATTAGCTCTGCGGGAAGAACTTATCCGGCAGGAGAAATTAGAACAGTTAGCAGCGAGATTTGATCGTAAAGCGTCTATGAGAGAGACGTGGCTTTCAGAAAACCAAAGACTAGTGAGCCAAGATAACTTTGGTTTTGATTTAGCAGCTGTGGAAGCTGCAGCAAAAAAACATGAAGCTATTGAAACGGATATTTTTGCATACGAAGAACGTGTGCAAGCAGTGGTGGCTGTTTGTGATGAACTTGAAGCAGAAAGGTATCATGATATTAAACGTATTTTATTAAGAAAAGAGAATGTCATGCGATTGTGGAATTACTTGTTGGAACTGCTTCGTGCTCGTCGAATGAGATTAGAGATCTCCTTACAATTACAACAAAATTTCCAAGAGATGCTTTACATTTTAGACAACATGGAGGAGATAAAACAGCTTTTGCTTACAGATGATTATGGCAAGCATTTAATGGGTGTTGAAGATCTTTTACAGAAACATGCTTTGGTGGAAGCAGATATAAACGTTTTAGGTGAACGTGTTAAAATAGTCGTACAAAATTCTCAGAAATTTCTTAGCGATGATCCAGATTCATATAAACCATGTGATCCAGAGATCATTGTTAGTCGTGTTCAACAGCTGGAAGATGCTTATGCGGAATTGGTTCGTCTAGCTGTAGAACGGCGTAGTCGATTGGAAGAAAGTCGTAAATTATGGCAGTTCTATTGGGATACAGCAGATGAGGAGAATTGGATTAAAGAAAAAGAGCAAATCGTTAGTACTGATGAAGTAGGTCACGACTTAACTACAGTTAATCTACTTCTTAGCAAGCATAAGGCATTAGAGTCAGAAATTACATCGCATGATAATCAGCTTCAAAATGTCGCCAAAATTGGGGCTGAGCTAATTACTGAAGGCCACTTTGGAGCAGACCGTATAAAAGATCGTTTAAAAGAAATTTTGTCAAAATGGGATCATCTGCTAGATCTTACAAAATATAGGCGACAGCGATTAGAAGCAGCTGTGGAGTACTTTCAGTTATTTGCTGATGCAGATGATATTGATAATTGCATGTTAGACACTCTAAGATTAGTATCTAGCGAAGATGTAGGCCGAGATGAAGCCAATGTTCAATCTTTACTCAAGAAACACAAAATTGTTGCTGACGAATTAGCAAATTATGAAGAAACTATTCAGTTATTGCATAAAAATTCCGATAAGCTTACGTTAAGTCCACCAGAAAAGGCAAAGGTAGTTGAGCGAACTAAAGCCATAGATTCTAGGTTTGCGGAATTATCCGAGCTGGCCAAGTTAAGAAAGCAACGTTTATTAGATGCTCTTAGTTTGTATAAACTTATGTCAGAGGCCGACGGTGTGGAGCAATGGATTAACGAAAAAACTAAAATGTTAGACACTATGACTCCTGGTAAGGATATTGAGGATGTTGAGATTATGAAGCATCGATATGATGGATTTGACAAAGAAATGAATTCAAATGCATCAAGAGTTGCCGTTGTCAATCAGTTGGCAAGGCAATTGTTGCATGTAGAACACCCTAACTCAAACGAAATTCTCGCACGTCAGAATCACTTGAATCAGGAATGGTCAAGTTTGAGAGAAAAAGCCGAAGCAAAAAGAGAAGATCTAAAATCGGCGCATGGGGTTCAAACATTTTATATTGAATGTCGTGAAACTATTTCTTGGATTGAGGATAAGAAAAGAATTTTGACTGAAACCGATTCGCTTGAAATGGATTTGACCGGTGTGATGACACTTCAGCGTCGTCTTAGTGGAATGGAACGTGATTTAGCAGCTATTCAAGCCAAACTAACTAGTTTAAGCAAAGAAGCGGATAGCATTGAGGTAGAACATCCAGAAGAGGCAAAAATCATACGCGATCGCATAGCCCAGATACAATTAATATGGGAGCAACTTACCCAAATGCTTAAAGATCGCGACTCTAAATTGGAAGAGGCAGGAGATCTGCATCGTTTCCTGCGTGATTTGGACCACTTTCAGACATGGCTAACTAAGACGCAAACAGATGTTGCCTCTGAAGATACCCCAGCTTCTCTTCCTGAAGCAGAGAAGCTACTAAATCAACATCAGTCAATTCGAGAAGAGATTGATAACTATACGGAAGATTATAAGAATATGATGGAATACGGAGAAAGATTAACTTCTGAACCAGGAACTACCGAAGATCCACAATATATGTTCTTAAGAGAACGTTTAAATGCACTTAAAGAGGGGTGGGAAGAGCTCCACCAGATGTGGGAAAATCGTCAGGTTTTGCTTTCACAGAGTTTGGATCAACAATTGTTTAATAGAGATGCACGTCAAACTGAAGTTTTGCTAAGTCAACAAGAACACTTTCTTAGTAAAGATGATACTCCAGTTAATCTGGAACAAGCAGAAAACCAGCTCAAGCGTCATGAAGCATTTCTCACCACAATGGATGCGAACGATGATAAAATTAACACTCTTATTCAAGTTGCTGATACTTTAGTGGAGAAAGAACATTTTGATTCGGGGAAAATTCATAAAAGAGCTGAATTAATTGGAGAAAGACGTGATGGAAATCGTTTACGTGCAATCGAACAGCACGAAAAATTACGCAACCAAGTGAAACTTCATGAATTTCTTCAAGATTTGGAAGAACTTACAGAATGGGTACAGGAAAGGTATGTCACCTCTCAGGACGAAACATATCGCAGCGCTAAAACCATTCATTCTAAGTGGACACGTCATCAAGCATTCGAAGCCGAAATAGCAGCTAATAAAGAACGACTTTTTGAAGCTGAAAAAGCGGCTCAAGATTTAATGAAAGAAAAACCAGAATTCAAGGAAATTATAGAACCAAAATTAAAAGAGCTTTCAAAACAGTTTGAAGATTTAGAGGACCATACAAAGGAAAAAGGTGCTATGCTTTTCGACGCAAACCGTGAAGTCTTAGTTCAACAGACATGTGATGATATTGATTCATATATAACTGATCTTGAGAAACAGATTGTTAATGCTGATACAGGGAATGATTTGACATCAGTAAATATTCTCATGCAAAAACAACAAGTTATTCAAACTCAGATGGCTGTCAAAGCTCGACAAGTCGAGGAGATTGATAAGCAAACGGAATATCTGCAAAAAACCGTGTCAGATGATAAAATTGAACCAATTATTAATAAGAAAACTGCAGTATTGGAACGATTTGAACGTATCAAAGCACCTTTGGTAGAAAGGCAAGTACAACTTGAAAAGAAAAAGGAAGCTTTTCAATTCTGCCGCGATGTCGAGGATGAGAAACTTTGGATTGATGAAAAATTACCAGTTGCAAATTCTGCAGACTACGGTAACTCACTATTCAACGTCCATGTACTGAAAAAAAAAAACCAATCTTTGGGTACCGAGATCGATAACCATGAGCCTAGAATTATGGCTATTTGTACCAATGGAAGAAAGTTAATTGATGAGGGTCATGAAGATGCTCACAAATTCGAAAACCTTATCAAGGAGCTCACTCAAAAATGGCAAGATCTGAAGGATGCTATTGATAATCGCCGTAAACAGTTAGACCAGTCGGAACGTGTACAGCAGTATTTCTTTGATGCACAAGAAGCTGAATCGTGGATGAGTGAACAAGAACTCTACATGATGGTCGAAGATCGTGGGAAAGATGAGATAAGCGCCCAAAATTTCATGAAGAAACACGAAAATCTCGAGCAATCTGTAGAAGACTATGCTAACACGATCCGTCAATTGGGCGAAACTGCTCGCCAATTGACTAATGAAGATTATCCGTATGGAGACAATGTAGCTGTAAAGCAATCACAATTAGATAAATTGTATGCGGGGCTTAAAGATCTATCTGGTGAAAGACGTGCGAGACTAAATGAGGCATTACAGCTATTTGTGTTAAACCGAGAAGTTGATGACTTGGAGCAGTGGATAACTGATCGAGAAGTAGTAGCGGGATCCTCTGAGTTGGGTCAGGATTATGACCACGTGACTCTTTTGTCTGAGCGTTTTAAAGAATTTGCGAGGGACACGGAATCTGTAGGTGGTGAGCGCGTAGCCAAAGCTAATGGTATAGCAGACGATCTTATTAAGGCAGGCCATTCCGATGCAGCAACAATCGCTGAATGGAAAGATAGTCTTAATGAGTCTTGGCAAGATTTGTTAGAGTTAATTGAAACCCGGACGCAAATGTTGGCAGCTTCCAGAGAATTGCATAAATTTTTCCATGACTGTAAAGATGTTTTAAGTCGAATAGTCGAAAAACAACATGGAGTTTCAGATGAACTTGGACGTGATGCGGGCTCTGTATCCGCTCTACAACGCAAACATCATAATTTTATGCAAGACCTTATGACACTCTACTCGCAAGTACAACAAATACAAGAAGAATCTGCAAAACTGCAAGATTCGTATGCTGGGGATAAAGCTAAAGAAATAACTAATCGGGAACAAGAGGTACTTCAAGCGTGGACCAATTTGCAAGCTATGTGTGATGCAAGGAAAATGAAATTGGCTGATACTGGCGATTTATTCAGGTTCTTTAATATGGTAAGAATATTAATGATATGGATGGAAGACGTAGTGCGACAAATGAATACGTCAGAAAAACCACGTGATGTGTCAGGTGTGGAGCTGCTAATGAACAACCATCAAAGTCTTAAGGCAGAAATTGATACAAGGGAGGACAATTTCTCGGCTTGTTTATCACTAGGTAAAGAATTGCTGTCGAGAAATCATTACGCGTCGGCCGATATTAAGGATCGTCTATTGCAATTAACTAATAGTCGAAACGCTTTACTTCATCGTTGGGAAGAGCGCTGGGAAAATTTACAACTAAGTAAGTTTTCATTATTGAAATGCATTACTTTTTTGTATTGAAAATCATAAATGTTAAGCACTCAAGTTTCTTTTATTTAAAATAAGTAGTAAATTGTTTCAATACACAACAGTGTTTACAGTGTACAGCTTGAAGGCCGTAGTTATTTACTGAAATCTTTTAAGTCAAAAATATATTTAATGTATTGTACTAATGTATGCATACGAGTATATGCGAAACACAGAACAAAACTTTGGCACTTTGTACATTTTTTCTCGAAGTAATTCTACATATCTAGCAGCTCTAAATTATTGTGGCGATTTATCAACTGCACAAATTCATTTGGGATTTCCCCTTTGTTTCTTTTTTTACAAAAAACTGCTCGCAAAAGTTAGTACTGATTAATTTTCCAACAATATTGGTAATCATTCAGTGTTTATTTCATCCGCTGCTACAAAATATGTTTGTGTACATACAAGGGCAATTCAACATGAACTTTTACTTTAACTTTTTTTTTTTTTTTTTTTTTTTTGAAAATGCAATTTTATTATGAGGATGCGATTTTCAATGAATTTTTAATAAAATATTAAAGCTTTGTGAGAAAAATCGCACGGAAAAATAAATACTTAGATTTAAAAAAGGATTCTAAAATATCAATTTAAAAAAATTCCATAAAGAGATTTGCGCGAAAATTAGTTTTTACAAATCTGCGTATTTTTGTATTTTTGCGAAATAATAACGTTTGAAGTCAATATTCTATTTTATATGGCAAAAGTGCTATGGCATCACGCAGTGTTTTTTTGAATTCATCTAATTATAGGGTTTTTCAATAGGGACTTGACAACTTTGAATTTAATTTGTAAACGCACTCTTACACTAATCATCAAACTGTCACTGTCAATTTATTCAATAAACTCAACATTTTCATCACGATAAAGTACACTAACGAGCAACGTCTGCAAATTATAAAAATTTTCTACAGATATTCGGAGTCGGTGACTGCAACTTTAAGAGTGTTAACTACAATTTTCGGTCGTAATTCTCGCCCTAGTAGACAGGCAATAACAAGTTTAGCGCAAAAATTTTAGTCAACATATTCGTTGTGTGATGTTGCGGTGTCAGTGAGACAACGGGCTTGTCGAAATTTGGAAAATATCGCTGCCGTTCAGACGTCCGTAGCAAGCGATCCAAATCAGTCAATTCCACAGCGTTCTCAAGAATTGGGCAATGCTCAGACCACATTATGGTGTATTTTGCGGTGAAAACCCACACGTGCTTCATGAATCACCACTTCATCCACAAAAAATAACTGTTTGGTGCGGTTTGCATGTCGGCGGCGTTATTGGGCCGTCTTGGCCGAAATGTGTGGTCGAGTCGTTGAAAATTGGGTCCAACGAATCGACAGCTGCAAACGTGCCCGCGGTGGCCATATGAACGAAGTCGAGTTCCATTCATAAATGTTTTGATTGTACTTCAAGCCAATAATAAAGTAATAAAGTTTTTGAAATATCTCAAATGGTTTGCCTATTATATAAAAAAAAAAGTTGTCAAGTCGTTATTAGAAAACCCTATATATTCACGTGATTGAATTATATATTATGTAATTATTTAATTGTTTTGAATAAAGTTAAATTTATACAATTTTGGAATATTATTACTAAGTTAAAAATATATGAAATTTAAAATATACTGTCTTTGTATTATTCCATTTTAAATGTTTTTTATTTATGATGTACACACAAAGCAGCGCTGGCTGGCGAGCTACACGAGATATTTGTAGGACATAAAAGTTTTAATAGATGATATGCCAACGAGAAAAATCTATGTGCAAAGTTGAATCTCAAGAGCCGCAGTCTTTTGACGAGAAATATTAATTATAAAGTTGAGAAGACTTAACAAGTTGGGTAAAGGAAAATTAAAGAAACTGCCTGAACTAACCAAAAATATATTATATTTACTACAATTTTTTTATACTTTAATAATGTTCTGAGAAATCAATTATCCATCATTCTCTTTATTCATAAATTAGTATTGGAAGTGTACCAATTTGCCCGTGATGCGGCTGTAGCTGAAGCTTGGCTAATTGCACAAGAACCGTATTTATTGTCAGCTGAATTAGGTCACACAATTGACGAAGTTGAAAATCTGATTAAGAAACATGAGGCGTTTGAAAAATCAGCTGCCGCACAAGAAGAACGTTTTAGTGCACTTGAGCGATTGACAACAGTAATTTGTTTTTAACAAACCCATTCTTACATGTTAACATATAAATGTATTTTTTTTTTTTAGTTTGAGCTTAAGGAAATGAAGCGGCGCCAAGAATTAGCGGAAGAAGCTGAACGGCAACGTTTACGCCAAGAAATGGAAGCTAAAGCTACAGCTGATGCAGCTGAACAAGCTAAACGGGAAGTTGAACATTCAGATGCATTGGATGCTACATCACCTGAGCAAGACAACGGTAAATGTATTTCTTTTTTCATTATAAGATTTGCCTTTAAATTGGTTTTTTTTTTATTATTTTTAAAAATTTAATTACAAACTATCTACTTTTTTTTAACATAATTTAATTTGTTTGTTTGTGGGCTTTTCAAAACTAATGTTTCCACAAATTTCCTTATTTAAACGCATGCCTGGATATGAAATTTAAAACCATTTTAGTCGTTTTGAGATCATCACCAGCACTGGAAAAAGAAGGTCAAATTACGACTCAATCAGGTAATGCCAAATCAAAATCTCACATTCATTTAAACATGTGCAATTCTCTATTCTGCGTTCAATATATTCTTGTTACATATATCTTTGACTAACAAAAATCTAACTTATTTTCCTAAAACACTGATGAGTGTTATATTAATTTTTATAATTTCTGCTTTAAATTAATTATTGAGTTTTTAACGCACATGTGTATGCTTCCGGCAAGACAAAATCTAAGGTTGCCTTATGTTTTGTACACTTAAATCAAGAATATATATTTAGTTTTTTTAACAGTCAAGAAAGGGGAACACAAAATTTTTGTTTCACAAATTATATGAATATATGTACATACGTCGGTGTATTTATAGAATTCATTAAAGTTTCAAACTTGCTTAAATTAGCAAAAACCCATTGACGTATTAACATTAATTAATTCTAACACAAGAATACCATATATATTTCGCTACCTATGGTTTAAAACAGATTTCTTATTATAATTTCACAAAGCAATACAGCTACATCTCCTGTATCCGAGGGCAAATTCTAGAACTGTTCAGCTTGCTGATTAGAGTCGATTGACAAGTACATGTTAACCGCAGTTAATATTCACAAAAAAGTTCTACTTATCAGCATTACTTTCATCTAAAAAAGCTTTATTTTTTGGCTGGAAACTCTAAACGTCACACCAAAAACTTCTTGATTTCAATTGGTAGTCGAAAAAATTTGGTGGTGCCATCAGTGCTTTTTTTTTAAACTTAACGCTCAAGTCGGTATGACTACACTTAAAGTTCTTGAGGAAGTGTTAAGTTTTTAAGAAAATAGGACAGTGAGAGAACGAAAGAAAACTTATTTTATAAATATTTACAAGGCATACGCTACAATACAATACAAAGGGAACCGTTATTTAAATTAAATGATAACTACAAGTTCAATGTACCTCTTTTATTACCACGCAAAAAAAAAAAAAAATTCAATCCAGACATCTTTAATGGAAGACAAATTATGGCGGCGCAATCAAGTGCTTAACATATATTAGCACTTAACATATTTTTAATCCTCCCTTGTATTATTTTTTGGAAAATTTGTCAAAATAAATGTTACCTTATGTTGAAATTTAATGCCATGAAAAAAAATGGTTATTTACTTTAGAATTAACTAATGTTGAATCTTTATTAAGAATCTCATTTTAAAAATGTTTGAATATATTAACTAAGTTATTTTTTTTTTTACTTGTCTAAAATTAAGATTTAATTTTTGTGATTACTGCTTGTCACCCCACATCAGAACTTTTAATGTAGGTATGTTTATTAGTAGTCAAGTGTCGTTATTAACTTCCTTTTAGTAACATCGGCTATATGATTCAATTGTAAGCTAAAGTTCCTTTTGGAGACTTAAAAATACGGAACATCTTAGTATAATGGCGCGAAATTTAAATTTTTATCATAAAATGTTGCCTATCTGACCGTTAATGTTATAAAACAAATATATATAAGTATTGGGTCTGTCGTGCGGTTTGTTAAAAGAGATGGCGTAACTTGTATTATTCTATTGTTATTATTCCATTGGAACATGCGTTGGAAAGCTACTGTCATTGTACGTCATTTCAGTATATATCATTAATTTAAAGCGTAAACAGCAATAATTTTTTTTTCACTCAAATATGTCGAACTTTGTGCCTGAAAAAGTGTTTTTGCGGGGAGTTCTTCTTCATGAAGAAAACTGCTGCCGAAAATCATTTCATTTTGGTGGAAGTTTATGGTGAACATGCGCTAGCTGAGCGAACGTGCCAAAAGTGGTTTGCACGATTTAAAAGTGGTGATTTTGGCTTGGAAGACGATGAACGTCCCTGGCAGCCAAAAAAGTTTGAAGGTAAAGAACTGGAAGCATTACTTTATGAAGATTGTTGCCAAACACAATAAGAGCACGCAGAATCTTTGGGTGTCACTCAAGCAGCCATTTCAAAACGTTTAAAAGCAGCTGGATATATTCAAAAGCAAGGAAATTGGGCTCCACATGAACTCAAGCCGAGAGACGTCGAAAGGCGGTTTTGCATGTCCGAAATGCTGCTGGAACGCCACAAAAGGAAGTCATTTTTGTATCGGATTGTTACTGGTGATGAAAAATGGATCCATTACGACAACCCCAAGCGCAAAAAATCATATGTGAAACCCGGCCAACCTGCCAAATCAACGGCAAAGCCGAATATCAATGGCGCGAAGGTAATGCTCTGTATTTGGTGGGATCAGAGCTACTAAAACCAGGTGAAACCATTAATGGACAACGCTACCGAACATAATTAATCCGTTTGAAGAGAGCAGTAGCCGAAAAACGCCCGGAATATGCGACCAGACACGAGGCAATAATTTTCCATTATGACAACGCTCGGCCCCACGTTGCTATTCCGGTTAAGAACCATTTGGAAAACAGTGGATGGGAATTCTTACCCCACCCGCCTTGAAGCCCAGACCTTGCCCATTCTTACTACCATTTGTTCCGGTCGATGCAGAACGCCCTCACTGAAATACGGTTCACATCAGAGCAGAATATCAAAAATTGGCTTGATTCATTCTTGGCTACCAAGCCGGCGCAGTTTTTTTTTGTGATGGGATCCACAAATTGCCAGAAAGATGGGAAAAAGTCATAGCTTCAGATGGGCAATATTTTGAATAATACTATTGTACATGTTCTTCTTAAATAAACGTTCAAATTTTGAAAAAAAAAAATCGCACGAATTAAATTACATACCCAATATAAAGTACTTATAGGAATTCAATTTTCTAAATTACTTATTTACAATGTTAAATTTTCTTCAATTTGTCTATTTTTTGCCCCAACGTCCCGCCCCCTTTGAAATGACTCTTCTTTCAACATTGGCCGCTTCAGTATTCTTCGTGATGTTCGAATTTGTGCAACTCTGACCTTTCCATCGTTTCCAGAGAAGAATTGAAGTCTCATTCCCATGAGCCGTTTTTGCGGTGGAATGTTGTCTTCATGGATTAAAACTATATTGCTGACTTGCAGATTCCGCTTATCTGTTGACAACTTGTGGCGTTGTTATAGCTCGGCGAGATATCCTACAGACCAAATTTTCCAAAAATACGCTTTGACTGCATTGATTCGCCTCCACTTCTTGATGAAACTAACATTGGATTCGTATACACGTTCAGGGATCGCCTTTAATGAGGTCCCAACTAGCAGATGCCTTGGTGTTAGGGCTTCTGCCTGTGTGTTATACAGTGCAGTCAACTCCTGACTATTCTGATAGTTAGACAAATGTAGATACCTAATCAAACAATTAACGAAGTTGCAGTTTTTTGGTAATAGTAGAGGATGTTTTTGTCCTGTGGTAGATTTGAGTGTTTTAATCTTCCTCCTACTCTTAATAATTCGAATCCCTTTGAATTTTTCAATCATTGAAGATTCTGCTTGGATTTAATGCAAGCAATTTCCTTGGCAAAGAATTAATTTTGGATGATCCAAACAATGCGATTTAATGATGCGTCGTTCCGCTGACGTTATATGTTATGGTATTGAGCTGAAAGATTTTAATAGTGTTTGCTATAATATGTTAATGGTATGACTGTCACAATTTTATGATGTGACTGCTCGATGAGTGGTCAAAGTTTGTTTTATAGATTTATTTTGTATGTTTCGATTCTTGTGCGATTGACTATGTGTATACATATATATATGTTTGTACAAATATATGCAATTAATAGATGCGAAATAAAATTTAAATCCTATGAAACATGTATGATGAAGTTGATATTACGACGTGCGTTTTAGGCTGATAATTTATGACGTATGTATATGAAGATCGTTGATCGTTAAAATGAATATTATATAGTTTTTGCATCCACAAACTATGCAATGTATTAGCAACGCACATTTGTTAATGGATATTACGACAAAGGTGCGTTTTAATCTGATGACCTATGACGTATGTATGTATGTTATATTATATGAAGATCGTTGATCGTTTAAATGAATACTATATTGATTTTGCATACATAAACTATGCAAGGTATTAGCAACGCTCATTCGTGATAATGGTTTTGTGCGTACCTTGAGGTAGATATACGTATACTTATCTACTCTAATTCCTTGCTTCTGTTGGATAGCTGGTAATGGGCTGCTTCAGATCGTTTATTTGCACCCTTGACTACCGAAATAACGCGCACCGTATCACATTCTCAAGGATAGTTCAATAGTTTAAAAGGTTTTTAGGAGATCTTATTTCCACTAATCACTGCACTTTTGACTTATGATTGTCTTTCGCGATTTAGAGATATGTACAATACATGAATGTAATGAAGTTATTGATTAACGATTTTATGCGTATCAAAACTTTTTAAAAAGGTTTTTTTTCACAAAGGGATTTGTCCCACGTTTTGCTTAATCTCCTCAATACCGAGTGTATTCTTGTGCAAAACGAGTTTTGTGGCGAATAAACAAGAAAGTAGCCATAGTTATAGCGAATAAAATGAAACACCTTTTAAGTCGATAGCTCAACGAGAAGTGACAGAGTTTTAATTAACTTCCTTTAAGTAACATCGGTTGTATGATTCGATTGTAAACTACAGTTCCTTTTGAAGACTTAAAAATACGGCATCTTAGTACAATGGCGCGAAATTTAAATTTTCATTATACAATGTTGCCAATGTGATCGTTAATGTTACATAACAAATATATATAAGTATAAATTACTTAAAGGAATTCAATTTTCTAATTCATTTATTTACGATGTTAAATTTTTTTTTTATTTTTTTGAATTTTTGGCCCGACAATATCTATAAATCTAAAAAAAAGAATCTCTTATTGAGAAAATTAAGAATTTATAATAATATAGGGTTTTCCAATAGGGACTTGACAACTTTGAATTTAATTTGTGAACGCACTCTTTCACTAATCATCAAACTGTCACTGTCAATTTAATCAGTAAACTCAACAATTTCATCGTGGTAAAGTACACTAACGAGCAACGTCTGCAAATTATAACAATTTTCTACAGATATTCCGAGTCGGTGACTGCAACTTGGTTTACACCCATACAAGATAAAGCTGACTCAAAAATTGAAGCCGATGGACCATTGGAAGCGACGTACGTTCTCCGATTAGGTTCTGGAGAACATGCGCCAAGATGATGAATTTCATCGCAAAATCATCTTCAGTGACGAAGCACATTTTTGGCTCTATGGGTTCGTCAATAAGCAAAATATGCGTTATTGGTCGGCTGAAAACCCACATGTGCTTTGTGAATCACCACTTCATCTACAAAAAATAACTGTTTGGTGCGGTTTGCATGCCGGCGGCGTTATTGGGCCATATGTTTTCGTCGACGATAACGATCGTCACGTTAGCGTTATCGCGCCATGATCACCGCTTATTTTTGGCCCGAATTGGAAGATATGGACTTGGACGACATGTGGTTTCAACAGGATGGTGCCACAAGCCACACAGCACACGCTACAATCGATTTATTGAAGAGTAAGTATGGTGAGCTTGTTATCTCAAGACATGGGCCAGTCGATTGGCCGCCTCGTTCGTGCGATTTAACGCCACTTGACTATTTTCTGTGGGGCTACGTTGTCATTGGTTTATGCCAACACGCCGACGACGTTGGAAGAGCTCAGAGATAACATTAAACGTGAAATAGCGGCCGTTTCGGCCGAAATGTGTGGCCGAGTCGTTGAAAGTTGGGTCCAACGAATCGACCGCTGCAA
This sequence comes from Volucella inanis, assembly GCA_907269105.1. Lineage (NCBI taxonomy): Eukaryota > Metazoa > Arthropoda > Insecta > Diptera > Syrphidae > Volucella > Volucella inanis. The sequence goes on along the minus strand of OU026156.1, from coordinate 124,943,711 downwards.
ACGTGCCCGCGGTGGCCATATGAACGAAGTCGAGTTCAATTCATAAATGTTCTGATTGTACTTCAAGCCAATAATAAAGTAATAAAGTTTTTGAAATAACTCAAATGGTTTGCCTTTTATTTGAAAAAAAAAAGTTGTCAAGTCGTTATTAGAAAACCCTATATAAAAGAAGTTTATTAGTTTTTTTCTGGATTCAAATGGGTGTTTTAGCCCAACTATGGAGCAAAATAAACACTGAATTTCTATTTTTCTCTCTACCCCATTTTTCTAAAAACTTAACACATGCTGAGGCATTATAAGTTTATTCATACCTACTTGAGCTGTTAATAAGGGAGATACATACAGACTTATTAATTGTAGTCGCTTTTAATTGATTTTTTTATTATTATTAGAATAATTCATTCGATGTTTTTTAAATTTGGCGCATAGCTTATTTATATTTTATATATTACAAAAGATTTTTTTTTTTGTAAACATTTAAAAATCTCCGACTTAAAGTAGAGTAGGGAAGTTCGCAGCGAGAGTTATTGATGGGCGTAGCGTTTAGCTTCTGTTTTTTGTTGGCGTAGTTTATAGTTTCTTTTGTATTGATCTGAAAAATTTCTGAGTGTTTATATATATTATATTTTGTAGATAAACCTAAAAAAATGGATTGAAACATTATGAACAATTATTTGAATTTTAAACCGAATTTTTCAATTATTTTTGCTTGGAAAATAAATTTTTTTCAATCAATTTTACAAAACATATAGATTCATTCAGCGCCATTGATAAAAAACTTTTTGAGTTATCGCTCACTCTGATTTGAAAAATATAGTTTTGAGTAAAATGCATTTAAAGTTTAGGCAAATAAAAATTCTTCTTCAATTCAGAATTACCGATAAGTTAGTAACTCCACCGCCGTATAATAGTCCTTTGGTATCCTCATTTTTCTTAAGTTCCTCTTGACGTGCTTTGTAGTCTTTTTAATTTTTCGGAAACGACTACCCATCAAGTGGCCAATACACTCAAAGGTTTCAAGGTAAGGGAATTCGAAGAGGAGATAGCCAAAGTCCCCCACTCAACTATTCTTCTGACGGCGCTTCAACGCAAAGTATAAGAGTGACACGTTTACAAGTTAAATAATAAAGTATTAAAAATTTGGAACATTAAGCTCATCCTTTTTGTCAACCCTTAGGGTTATATATTCGAATCGGAACCGGATCATGCCTTTAATCTGACAGGTTTTCCTTATTGATTACAATTAACGCACATCTCTAAGGGCCTCTTAATTCATCCAGTTTTGCAACTTTTCAGTTATGAGTCGGGAGAATGGGGCTACTGAGCCTAATGATTTCCTGACTGTGTTCTAGGGAAGGGAGGGTTCAGCTGGGATGAAGTTGCGGGTTCTAGATATGCTAGGGGTATTCTTTTTAGCCACAACTTCAAGCTTCCCACTTTTCCAAACCTCTACTAATCCGCCTACGGCTTTTGTGTAAAGATCGAGACATCTTTGATCGGCGCACGTGATAAGCTTGATATGGCTTTGGTACCAGCTAGTATTGCTTGTGATGGGAGGTTGTCCCGGGTTTTCGTGCATGACCACCAAGTCGCCACCCGAAAGCTTTAACTTGACCAACTGCTACCGTTTAGGTGGAATTGGTCCGTCGGCGTCGCATTTATTGATCAACGCATTCGTTATTTCCTCTTTTATGACTTCTCTAAGAGACCTCAGAGATGTGAAATTGGAAGGCCTTGGAGGTGCATTTGGTGCATTTGTTCTTGGGCGTTTTGGAGGAGTCTTTCAAAGATTTGGGAAGGTGGGTAATCCGTTTTCTAGGATATTGTTGGCCCACTTTATCTCTTTCTTCATGTCCGCAGTTCTCTCGACCTCTGAGAGTTTTGTAATGCTTGAAGCATTTCAGCATTTTATATAGAATACCTTCGACGTAAATTGCCGACACGGCTGAGCCTCTGATTCCTTTTTTGAGGAAGAAATTTTAATAGCAGCAAGAAGACCATGAGATGTCACAAACTTGCTGCTATAGGGGTGGAGGAAGTTTAGGATCATGGCTTGCTATATTCTTGTCACTCCTTCAGAGCTTGGGGCTTGGCTCGCTGCGGTTGTCTTTTGAAGGTACACCATGGCTTACCACAGATTCCTCTTTGTTAGGCGCAACAGGAGCCTTACCGGTAGTGGGTGTAGTCACTGTATTACCGTCGCGTGTTAAAAGATAACCGGTCTCGAATTTTGTTTTTGAGGTTGATTCCATAAGGGATCCCACGAGTAGCGGAGAAAGGGATGTTCATCTGCACATAAATCCGCTGTACACAGATAAGACTAGCTAAACCGAAAGTCGTCCGGCATCCGGATAATGCATTCACTACTGAGCTTTTTTTATTTAATGATACTGGACCTTCTGCTGGACTGAATCTTGAACCTGAACCAGGGAACATCTCTTACCTTACTCAGATTCTACAACTCGACAAGTTCCATGCTTAGGTTGGGGCGTTGGATACAAAGAACGGGTAAATTATCATTTGCATACAGCATCTGTATTCCACTAGAATGATATTTTATCATTTGTTTTTCTGAAATGGTCAGCACGTAAAATATTATTGCAGTACCCCTACTCTAATAAGAATATTTCTGCATGCTATTCTTTATTATATTACGACTTTGTTGTTATAACTACGGTCGTTCACTTACAAAAACATTCATAACGTAAATATAGGGTGTAATTAACTTTATATACATATGTATATGTATGCATGCATACCATCTTGTTCTATTATTATTATTATTATAATTTATTACCATATAAAAAAATTTACATGCTAAAAAGGGAGAGCACTACCTGCGAGGGCTTTCGACTCTATTGATTTGTTTTGAGATTAAATTAAATATCAAATTTAGACATTTTCATGAGGTTATACATTGTAACAATATTGTCGTGATTAGGATTTCTTAAGATCTCGTAAATAGAAGGTTGCGAAGGGCCTATAGCTGATTCGTTGGTTTACATGAGGGAGATATTCCTATACCTAAGATGTATATAGATAGTTCGATTGATAAGTTACATGAGTGACACGTAGGCGGATCTTCCTTCTTGAGTAGGTGTTGGTCTAACAAACGTCGTGTTCATCGATTTAGAAGAAGAGCTGGGATAAATTGGATGTGATCTGTCAGTGTTAATGGTTGAATAGTGATGAATGTAGCTGTACCAATACAGGAGTTGTTTTGTCCTGAGATTTTTTTTAGCGAGTCGTAATAGGTCGAGTTTAGTGTATGTGGCTGATTTATAAACTGGAGCACGGTGTGCAGAATTGTCGGTGATGTCAGCAAGTTCATTTCCCATTATACCTACATGGCTATATGGCTGTCCCTGATTTTGTTGATGATTAAAGCGTTGTTATTAGGATTTTCAACAGCATGTATTACAGATAAGCTATATGTTGCTATTATAAATTTACCACGTATTTTTGAGGATAGTTCTATGGTTTTTAGGATAGCTAGTGCCTCGTCGGTAAAAATGGGTGCATTGGTTGATATAAACCCAATGGTGAGTATGTCACCATTTTCGTGTGTAGCGGCAAAAGATGCGCTGTCCTTAATTTTTTACTCGTTTGTGAAAACCAAACTCCAGCCTTTAGATCTTAGATCGGAGGTTACTGCGGCAAAAATGGCATGGTAAATTGATGGTGGCGCGTTTATTTTAGGATATTGTACCAGTTCAATTTAAAAAAAATATGAGGTGCTAATGTTTTATGGTGGATGCCATTGCTATTGTTCGAACTATTTTGAACTATATTTTGAATACTGCTAACTGCTTCAAGAAGTTCTAGATCAATTTTGTAATTTTTGAAAACGTCAAGAATGTTTAACGCTCGCGTCATTGATTATTTTTATTTATAGCACAGATATTCTGTTCATATTGTTATCGAAAATATCAGTTTGTTTTTTCCGAAAAATGAGTCTGTCATGTTAAGTTTGCTGGCTTTAATAATAACTTCAAATTTAAACGATTGCAATCGAAAAAACCCATCTCTCAATTCGAACTAGTGGTTCCGAAGTTAACTTTAAAGTAGCCACTAAAAGCCTAGAGACGTTCGATTTGGAATTGGATAAGACTTTCCTTTTCTGTTTGTGAATATCTGCATCCGAAATCGAATAGATTTTTACTAGCGATGCTTGAGGCACGCCTTTCAAAACTGCGCGGTTAAAGCTACTAGACTTGCAACTGCACTCAAAGTATTTTTGCTAGTCGCTCATTTAGTTTCTCGAAGCTGCAATACTGCTTATTTCTCCGTGAAAATCGTATGCGTTTCTTCGTTTAGTTCCACGGTGGGTAAGTTTGTATCACCTAAATAAGAAATAAATTTTGCGTTGTGTTGCGTTGCCCTATTTGCTGGTTGGAGACTGAATGCCTTTAACTGCTTTTACCTTCTATGTGACTGGACGTTTCCCTGCTGACGACAAAATATGTCCAGAAGTGTTTAAGTTTTCAGCCTTTCAGACACAGTTTGTCATCATTTAGCACGGCACTAAAATCTTTAACAAACTTACTTCTAATACCGACTTCAAATTTTGATCATATTTCATTCAAATTTTACCCAAATACAATTACATCATCAACTATCTTGAGCGTTTTTGCATGAGGTCAAAATGTTTCCATTTTTTTTTTTTTTTTTTTTTTTTTTTGAAATATTTTTGGCGCTTAATTTACTCTGAACAATAATATTTTGTATCGACAAACTTTTTTGGATATAAAGGAAGGTGTTATTTCACGATTCTGTTTATCACACTCTATTTCAAGATTAACGTTATTTAAATCCAGTTTGTGGAAATGTTGGCTCTTTTAAACCTTGTCATAACTAAGTCAAAAGTCGTCAGTGGATAGTTTTCTTTTATAATTACGGCATGTCTCATATTTATGCACATTTTAACAGCTAAGGATATCAAAAAACTTGGTCCAACTACAGGCTCTATGGTGTCTTGCGCTACTGCCCCGTTTAATTTAGTATAAATCTTATCTCTAGAAGCAGATGGTATCTGACGCAGCAGCCCTTGAGGCAATTAATAGACAATGAGATTTCACTACCCCTTATTTTCTAGAATGGCTTAAAGCTTTCGACTTTGTTTACTGGAAGCCCTAATTTTTTTTTTTTGTTGAGATTGTATCTGTACACCAAATCAATACCCACTGCTATTTCGCATTCTCAAATAAAGTAGCTCACTCAAGTTCACTCATTAAATTTTTTAAAGCAATCATGTTAATGTAATTTATTCATATTTTTTTTCGAAACAGTTTCGTTTACCTTTCTTGGAGAACGAACCTGAGATATGTGACTTTTTTTATCTGCTGTATCAAAATCACCCGCGTTGTGTTTCCGGGTCTTAGTCTTGGCGGAGCAGTTGGGACTATTCTCTGGATGTCCTCGCTTTCCATATCTACCAAATTTATTGCCTATGAATCTTGCCTCACCCATAGCCTTTATTGATGTTCGTAGACGTTGTTGGTAAATCATTTCTCTAGATTTTCCAGTAGCCGTCCCACACATCTATCAATGTATCTCTAAGGGGTTAGGCCATTCTAAAGGCCGTAAAAAGAGGCTTTTTTGTATTTTTTTTTTTTTTTTTTCAGGAAAAATATAAAATAAATCTAGTTTACAAAGGTAGAAGTTATGTACATATGTTTGACTGTAAAACATAATTTTTATACAAAAATTCATTTAAAAATGGCCGCCGCTGCGCAGCGTTTCTCATATGACCTCTTTTTTTAGAAGATTCTATTGCCATACCAACAACTCTTTCATTTTTGATCAAAGTTCCCGGAATTTATTCAGAAAATTAAAAATACAAGTTTATTCACATAAATCTATATTGTGTCGTTCAAAGTAATCCCCATTGACTGCAACACACTTATGCTAGCGCTTGATCCAATCCTCGAAACATTTTATATATTTGGTTTTCGGTATGTCCATCAGTGCTTCCTGCGATTTTTCCAGGATCAGTAATGATCCTTTCGATGAATGTGGGATCGGAGTTAGCCTCGCAAATCATCTTCTCTGCAACGTCAACACGGTCTCTTTTTTGCATGAAATTAAGGTCTTTTGGCACCAAATTTGCTGCTACACGACGGAAACCCAAATCATTAACCAAAATTTATTGGACGGATCCATAGGCAATGTTCAAGTCCTCCGTTATCTCTCTGATGGTTAATTTGCGGTTATTGACCAACATTTCTTTTACTTCATCAATGTTTTCGTCGGTTTTCGATGTCGATGGTCTGCCACTGCGTTCATCATCTATTGATTCACGACCACTTTTGAACCGCTCGTGCCACTGGTAAACGACCGTTTTCTTTTTAAAAATCCAACATTTCCAACGTTCGCGCACCATTAAATCTGTTTTTTTTATAAATTTAATACAAGTTCGTTGTTGCAAATTTAAATCCATTTCTAAAATTATAAAAAATTGCCAACACACACAGAGATAGATGTACTCTTGGCTGTGTAACTTTTGCAAATATCAAGCTATGTCGCTAAGATTTAGAGGGAATGTCAACAACAGATGTACCAACTTAACAAAAACAGAACTCAAATCGGAACAATGGGAGCGGCGCACGGTGGTTATTCCTTTTTCAAAAAATTGTTAATAACAAATAAACTTTGCCATATAAAAAAAATCTTACGTACTCATTTAGATAAAATATTTTTAAAAATCTAATTGAAATTTGAAGTGAATTGTTTGAAAATTGTTCAAGTTATGGATGTGGCCAATTTGAAAAATGCAGTTTTGAGATAAATGCGCTTAAAATTTTAAGTTAAAGAAAGTCATAATATATAATATTTTGGAATATTAATTTTGAGGTCTTAAGCGACCATTGAAAGCAATAAAATAAATTTGGTGTTTGGAAAATCCTAACCTCTTTGCTTACCCAAACCGGCATTTTGTTGCCCGAACAGAAGAAATGTATTAAGATTCTCTTTTCGTCATGTCTCATTGAACTAAATAGATGTTTTTTAAAAGTTAAGTTCCTCTTCGGGAAATAATATCCCCGTAACTTTTCAATGAGGAGAGGATCCTAGAAATATCAACAGGTGCGTCCTTTTCTCCCGGTTCTTCTTTTGCACCGGAAATATTAAATACAACCTCTTGAAGATGGTTATAACATATAGAGGAAAGGCTCGAAGTTATTCTCCCACTCTAACTCTATCAAAGACTTATCCTTAAAGTCGCAGAGAATTAGTGTTATACCTAATTCAACTAGCACAATTCAATGCGTCACGTCAAATGTTAATTTCTGCAATTTAATATTACCAATATTTAATAAATATTTAATAAACCAATAGTTTTTTTTTAATATTTGCCCAATTATAATCAAATGTGATTCTCCTTTTGTTGAAATTAAGTTTTTTTCGACATATTTTTATTAAATACTATCATTACAATAAAAATAAGTTAGTCTTGTTTTTTATAAATCAATTTAAAGGTTTTTGAAGCTGTACCCAAACGAGTACAGTGGTAAGGTGTTATTATTATTAGTATTATTGGTATGACATTTTTGAAACAATTTACCCTCATTTGACATTCCTTGCATCTTAGCGGTTTCCCGGTCCTTTGAGGAAAATGGGGAAACTCGCCATACGCGACACTTGATGCAATACTGCGTTTTGTTGTTGGATTCTTTAGGGTGTACCTAGCCCTGCCATAAGTTCTGTTACGAATAAAAAACGCTCTAAAAAAAAAAAAAAGTATTTTAAATTGATTCATTCATTTATTAGAGTACAATACTGATTATTAAAAAAATGGATTCACTCGAAATAACTGCCTTTTGCTTTAATACAAGCTTCTAAATGGGGTGGGTATTGGGCTATAGCGGAATGTTGACTCTGAGCCACTCCTGCGTGGTTTTGGCTTTCTGCGCTTGAGCAAAGTCCTGTTGGAAGATTCATCAGTATCCATTGGAAAGAGTATTCGTCAAACCCTTCACAACAGCCTCTAGCACATCTTCTTGGTAAACCTTTGCTCCAGTTTTTAGGCCCTTTCCACATCAATGGAGGGCTGTGACACCATGGTGAGAGACCCCCACCAAACCATTACGGAAGCGAGATGATGTTGAACCCTTGGAACAAATTTTTCGCTTCCTTAGATGAAGTGGCATAAATTTTGTTTATTGAAAACTTCTTCCACGGTAAAAATTTTCTTATACGTAAACAAAATTTTTTTATGGTCATTGTCCACGTGCCACCACAAAATCTTGGTGGCATCTTTCCGGCTTTTTGTTTTTTTACTTGAGGTGTTATGCAGATCATCCCGAATCAGCGTAGACATGGATATGGTTGATACATCCAATTACTTGAACATGATCTTTTGCTTTCTAAGGGGATTTATACGAATTCGTTCACGCACTGCCTTTACTATCCCATTCGTACTGACGACGCGCGGGCGACTACTTCTTGGCCTGTCCTCTATTCCAGACAATTCACCGAAGCGAGCAATAGCCCGATAAACGAATATTATCGATATTCAGAGTGGTTTAAGCAACACTAAGATTTGGCAGCACTCTTTCCGCACTTATGCAACGCTATTACCGCAACTCGATACTTTTTAACGCCTTTAACTGACTAGTATTCTTCACTGATCAGTGCATGTGTTCTGAAAAAAAAAGTTAACGGTTCTGTTCCCGCAAAAAGTTTTGAACGATAAGCGCTCAAAATTTTGTAACAGAACTTTTGGCAGGACTAGGTAGTTTCTTAGATAATGCATGCAATGCTTCTTTGGAAAGACAGTAAATCATCCTGAGAATTATTCGCAATTTTGAATAGTTTCCAAGCATTTACAAATGTGGAATTCAGCATTGATGTGAAAAGCGGCCACCATTTTTTGCTTCTTAGTTTTATTTTATATGCGTTTACTGCTTGGTCGTGTGGATCAACGCTCCCCATACCTTTATTGTAATTAGCGATTACTTTTGGCTGGGGTACGAAAAACTTTTTTTTTTCTCGGCAGACGACCAACGTTTCACAAAATATAACGGTTATACGACATCGAAGTCTGTGCACATAGTGACAACACTGTCGTTCCATTTTACGAAGAGAAGTTTGTTGTTGGCATCGTAATAATGCTCATAGTGTCCTCTTTTCTTTTTCTTGAATTCTTGAATTTGCAGTTGCTCTAAATCCTTTCAATCGGAAAGTTTTACACAATCCCAGCTGATTCAAAAAAAAAAGTACCGTTTTAGAATATTTTGTACAGGGTACAGTGGTAGTAAATGGGTTAAGGTCTTTACTGGATCACAAATTTAATAGAATCTTATATTTATCAAGCCTGGATGTTATCAACACAAAAAAAAAAAAAAAAAAAAAAAAAAACAAAAAAAAACTGCTTACACGAAAATGTTCGCACTTATTCTGCTTTATGTATTTTGACTTGAAGATATTCTCTTTTCTTCTTCATAACAATAATTAATTATAGAAGTATAATTTATTTTACCTTATCGCCGTTGTAATGACCGGTGGATTTATTGAAACATTGATCTAATTTAAATACCAATTGAATAAATATGTACGAATATGATGTATGATGTTCGCACCTACGCGGTTGACTAACATCTAATATACGGGTAGCCAAGCTAATACGGTTACACGAAATACTGGGTGTAGCCGGTAGTCGGACAGCATGCTTACTAATCGGGGACTATTGAGAAGCATGCTATTAATGTCGGCTGCTTGGTGACCAACAGTTTTACGTTTTCGTTTTACAATGGATTTTCTTTTGCATAAGTATTACAATAAGACAAAATCTCTGACATTTCTTTGGTGAAAGATCACGATTTCTTTCTTTTAAGTTCAAAAATTGGATAGTGTTTAAAAGTAAGATATTAACTAATATGAAGTCCTGGTGGCGGTTGTGGTATTCGGTGATTTGCTTATTTTTGTTAATATACAATATTTTGGTCGATTTGCCTTATCGTACATACAAATTCATATGTACATGTGTATGTATACAGGGTGTCCCCTAATTCGTAGACGATAATTTAGTAAATTATTCCTGGGGATATTCTAAAAAACAAATCGTTCTACAGTAAGGGTCTATCTTGGCATCATTTATCGAGGATTTAAGAAAAGGCTTACTTTGGTTTTCCCAAGTGTCATATGGGATTTTCTGCGATTCTGTTGATGATTTGTTTTTATTATTGTTACGTTCATAAAAAAAGAATAGTAAAATGTTTTGTTTATGAGGCATTTTCTGGAGAAAAGTGACCTCAAAACCAAATAGCATGCTCAAGAAAATGGAACAGAATTAGGAATTTAATATCTGAAGGCTCATACAAGATATCAACTTTATATAAACGCAATAGCAAAAGCTAGTATTTCTTCTTAAAATAAAGTCCTAAACGAAGTTTCTACCATTAGTATAAATAGTGGGCAATTTCCGTTAACATGTGTTAGGGTACACCAAAGTACGCTTTTTCTTAAATCCTCGATAAATGATGTCATTGAAGATAGACCCTTACTGTGCAACGATTTTTTACTTAGAATATACCCAAGAATCATTTACCAAGTTATCGTCGAGGAATAAGGGACACCTTGTATATTAATGGTGTTTTTGATTACTTCGGTTACTTTAATTGCATAAATATTAAAAATCTTGCCTATTGGTGAAAGGCTTTACAAAACTCTATACCAAATCTCTATATCAAAATTTAAAAAAGATTGGTATAGCATATAACCAACGTAAAAAATTCTTCAAGCAGAAACTAACTCCGAAACCAAAATATACGCAGGACGTCAAAGTCTTGGGGGAACCATTAAAATTGGCAGCCGCTCACGTTCAAAAAGTCCGTTTAGAAGTTTTAGATGGAAACGTAATTCCTTAAAACTCGATTTAGATGAAGAAGGTATTTTATCCAAAATATGTTATAAAGAAAATAAAATAATTTACACACACACACGTATATATGTTTAAAAATGCATATGAACCTGCGTAGTATGTTTATATTAAAAAAAAAAATACAAACTTAAGGAAAACTGACATTTTTAATAACATAAAATTGAATTTCGTTAACATGAATTAACATTATGTACTTTTTTTATTTTAAATTAAGAACGAACGAGCACGGCATTCGAGGAAGGAGTTGAGGGTTATCTTACTAGAAAACATGAATGGGAATCCGCCACAAAAAAAGCAACAAACAGATCTTGGGATAAGGTATATTCTACAATTTTCTTATCATTATATTACTTGTATATATAAACTATTAATTGTTCATAATGCTTTGTGATTTAATTTCTCTTAAAAATAAGCGATTGTATTTTATGTTCGTTATTTAAATGATTTGAATTAGGCATCGTATGCCCGAAGAAATCATCTCTTTTTTGCGTGTCATAGACCAACAAGTGCGTTAAAATTCGATTTGAATTCTTTTGGTCACTCAGTGCCCAGTACACGAACATATATTATATTTGTATGCTCTATTTTTTTTAAACGTATTTTTAAACTGTTTCTTATCAATAAACCTTCCTTTTGGTCCATCAGTAAACAAAATGGTTTTTTGACTGTTTGATGTTTTTTATGTTTGTTAAATAATGTAATAGGACGATTTTAACATTCGAATCGATATAATCAATAAATTTGTGGAATATATCGTATTGAAATGTTGTGCTTTCACACGATATAACAGAGACAAGTTAACACAAAATATGTGATGAAAATACCTCTTAGGTTTTTCGCAGCTTTCGAAAAGTTTATGTCAGCTGATACCTTCAATCATCATGTTATAGGACTGCAGCTTAAGGGGGGAACTAAACAAGGGGGAAATCAATGAATCTATTGAGATGTAAAAGCGTTGGCCAATAAGGTTTCACCATGGGAATAGTAAATACAAATGTTATTGCATTTATAACGATAATAGTTTAATAACAATTATGGGTGAAAGGTAATAACGGCCAAATATTCGCCACAGCCTTGGCGGCATATAAATTTAGGATGACATTCTGACATAAATAATTCTCTATTTCGCTAATATACCTTATTACCTCGTCCTTTAGCTCTTGAATTGTTACTGACTTATTGGTATAGACCATGTTTTAGTTATAACCCCAAAGAAAGAAATCCAAGGGTTACAGATCTCACGATCTTGGTCTTCAATTGACATTGCTGCTTCGCGTGTTAAAGATAAAGTTATTGTTGCATTAGTTGTGTGGCAAGTGGCATCGTTTTGTTCGAACCACAAATCGTCGAAAGTGTAAGGCTTTGCTTAAAACCTCTGCGTCTTGTAGGGAATGCATTTCCGACCCCTCACTCACCCGTACGGTATCTTTTACAAAATGTGTCAAAGAATCTCCTCTGAAGGTTTTCGACACCTTATCGAAATCTACAAAATACTATAAATTCATTTAAACTCATATCCTTTGCGGTTTAACCCATAGAAAATTTCAACAAAATCGATGTTATTGATACAGATTTTACTAAGGCTTTCGATAAAATATCACATCAATAGATCCTTTTCAAATTGTCTTCGTTCGATTTTGATACCATATTATTAAAATAAATATCTTCTTGCCTTGACAACCGTTCTTATAGCGTTCGCTTTAGGTCAGCCTTTTCAACCCGTTTTTTAGTCACTTCTGGTGTCCCATAGTCATCTAGGTCCTCTTTATTTTATTTTAACTATAAACGATCTTGAGAGGATTTTAAACATTGTCCTCTATCAACTTACTTTGACGACACTTAGTTCTCCAAAACTATTTCTTCACCCCAAGACCTCAGACCTTAATATCAATGTCGTTTGATGGGGTGACCCTTTATTTTGCCTCCTTATCGTAACCGCCTTAAACATCTTAATCTTAATACCTACGAAAAACGTAGAGACGTGGTTGATATTCTCTTCATTCATCGACTGCTCTCTGGTTTACAATTATATTTCCTTTAACACGGTCCTCGTAATTTGCGATATTCTAATCACCTCAAATCTTTCAGTTTATGATTTCAACCTGAACACTTCTCGTCTCAAATTTAATCTTTACCATTCTATTGTTTTTTTTTTTTTTTTTTTTTTAATTAGATTAAGCTTTTATTATATTATTAAATAAATAAATGGCCCATGAGATATTTCAAAAACTTTATTATTGGCTTAAAGTACAATCAAAACATTTATGAATGGAGCTCGACTTCGTTCATATGGCCACCACGGGCACGTTTGCAGCGGTCGATTCGTTGGACCCACACATTTCGGACGAAATGGCCGCTATTTCGCGTTCAATGTTGGTTCTGAGATCTTCCAACGTCGTCGGCGTGTTAGCATAAACCAATGACTTAACGTAGCCCCACAGAAAATAGTCAAGCGGCGTTAAATCGCGCGAACGAGGCGGCCAATCGACTGGCTCATGTCTTGAGATAACAAGCTCACCATACTTACTCTTCAATAAATCCATTGTAGCGTGCGCTGTGTGGCTTGTGGCACCATCCTGTTGAAACCACATGTCGTCTAAGTCCATATCTTCCAATTCAGGCCGAAAATAATCGGTGATCATGGCGTGATGACGCTGACCATTCACAGTAATATGACGATCGTTATCGTCGACGAAAAAATATGGCATCATAACGTCGCCGGCATGCAAACGGCACTAAACAGTTATTTTTTGTGGATGAAGTGGTGATTCATGAAGCACATGTGGGTTTTCACCCGACCAGTAACGCATATTTTGCTTATTGACGAACCCATTGAGCCAAATATGAGCCTCGTCACTGAAGATGATTTTGCGATGAAATTCATCATCTTGGCGCATCTTCTCCAGAACCCAATTGGAGAACATAGCTCGTTAATGTACTTTACCATGATGAAAATGTTGAGTTTACAAAATAAATTGACAGTGACAGTTTGATGATTAGTGAAAGAGTGCGTTCGAAAGTTAAATTCAAAGCTGTCAATTCCCTATTGGAAAACCCTATATAACACAGTTGTAATACACCGTACACAAATAACATAATAACCCATAAATATGTAAATAAATATAGAGATAAACTCATCACCTGCTTGCGGGAACTAGGTAACTCGACTTTTTATACTTTGAGAAATTAGAATAAACAATTTGACCTGTAATTTACTAGCTTCTTTTCACTACCTATTTCCGGCATAACCACAATAGATTATATTATATATATAATAGCAATATAGATTTATTGTAATATTATGTGGTTACTGGGAAAAAAATAATTATATTAACAAATAGTTGGTTACCCATTTCTTGCTTCAAAATTTTTTTCATTGATTGCACTTAAATAATCATTTTTCTTTTCAATGACTTTTTATATTGCTTCTTGCTTTAATTAAAAAATAAAATAAATTACGGGAAACTAATTAAAGGTCCTAATTTTAAAATATTATGAAACTATTGAATGCATTCGCAGCTCCTAAATGGATTGCATTACATTCCTATCCACTATGGTCAGTAATCATAAATTTTTAAGCGAATAATTTTTAGATTTGCGTTTGATTGTACTTTACGTATACATCGCAAATACAAATGGATTTAAATTCTTTAAACCACATCGGTCGCTAAAGCATCTCACTTCCTCAGCGCGTACTGGGAGTGATTTAAAATAATGGAAGAGAAGGTTCGACGCTTTATAATTTCCTTGTCAGATGTTGCTGTATACTTATTTTGATAGCACGTCATATACTGGAAAGTTGTTCATATAAAAGTGCGTAATTCGTCGGATAACTTGGGCAAAGCGGGACCTGCTGCAATTCAAATTTGCAACTGATAATTCTGCTGTCGCTTGCAACTGCTTTCTTCTGCTGCTCTTCTTCACAATATTGTTGGTACTGAAGATCTGCACTTGTGCACACTAAATCATGTTTACAGTCAAGAATCACACTGTGTACACTTTAAAAATGACTCATGAGACTCAAATGATATATTCAATTCCTCTTGATTCACTCATTTTATGGACTTATTGAATCGAAGCTTTGCTATCGTGTGACTCAACTCAGTTCGTACGATCGCACTTGCATTGTTACGAACATTTTGCTGATCGTGAAAAGGTCACAGTTAAATACTGAGGAATGTATGCACACTGTGAAATTTGTGTACACATAAAATAATTGCAGTTAGTCGAAAATAAGCTTCCAGTAAAGACAGAACTTAAACAAATTCACCCGGCGGCATTCTTTTTGATTAATAAATAGAATGGATAAAGTTGACAATAATTGAACTTTGGTTCTATTGATAATGGACATAAGTATAGTTTAAGTCTATGTTTATCTGTTTATATTAGATTTGTATAGTTAAATATGTGTGTAGATTATGAATTTTTTAACATAAATACAAAGCTGGTCATAGAAATAGGGACTGCTTTAAAAAACGAATAACATTCAATAGTTTATTTCAACAAATTATTACCTGATTACTATGACCAGGTCTATGTATGTTTGTCGGCGTCTATTTATTTCTGTTTGTCTGAACCTGTGTTATTCACTCTCTTCCGTTTATTTCTCACGAATTGCATATTTTTGACATGTATTTTTCCGTATATTTGTTTCAAGTTTTTGTCACCATCTAGTGTGGAATTAACAGTGAAAGAAATTAGAGCAAAAGTAATGAGTAACTGATGTGGGAAGTTTTTGGTCATGTCATACAAAGCATACAGCAATTTGGTATTTGCAATACCAAATATCGTGGCATGCAGAACTTGCTTTAGCAAAGTTCGTCATAAATGCTATAAGGCCAACAAATCAGGCAATAAAGGTAATGTTCCTGAACCTGTCATAGATGCTGTAACAAAATTATTGATAACAAAGGCTGTGACGAAGTCGGCTATTCAACATCATCAGCTATTCGGGCATTACCGACGTTATAACGCTTGCCCTTGTATACAGTATGGAACTGTATGCTGTAATATAGGAAATAGACTTAATGAAAGGAAATGGTTATTCTATCACATCGGGCGCTTGGTCGGAGGAATTTTCCCAGAAGTTTTATTTATAGGTAACTGCATTTTATAGTAGAAGGTAGCATGAAGAATCGGTAATATATTTGTAGGCTTGTTTATTCGCAGTAAGGTTGAAAAGTGTTTAAATAATTAATAATAATATTATGTTTATAAATATAAATAAGAACAAATAAATAAAAAATAACATTGCTTCAAATAAATTTAACCGCTGTTTAATTACCATCAGATACATTCTTTTTATTTGCATTTGCCGATACCGAAGTTCTGCTTGTAGTTTAGGGTGAAATGAGAGAAATAATCTTCGCTGCCTACTTTTGCTATGATATCATTTGCTTGCACTCGTACTCACACTGGCTTCATTAAGGAGTTCGACTTAATCATTGGCTCAAAGATACACACAAATTGTTGGTGGTCAAAATGATTGTGTAGGCAGTATCAATATTGATACTGTTGCGTGCAGCATATGATTCATTTGAGCGTGATGGGATACATTTTGTACATGGTTGTAATATTTAACGAAGGGTCAAAAGATTTTTGCGCAGTTCCTTCTCAACAGTAATGTGATGAAACGCAAGGATATCTCATAATGTTCTTCTTAATGCCTTTAATCAATGCGGAATCGAGGGTCTTACACCCCCCTTTTCCCGTCAAATGAAGCGACATTCTCACTTAACCTTTTCGGCAGAGAGTTATCGACAACTCCTTATTTGATTCCTAAGGTATTAATGAACATCGTCTTGCACGCTTTCCTATTTTTCTTTATTTGATAGAATACTGCCTTAGGGATTTATTGGTCATGGTTGTTACTTTCTGTGTTGATGTGGATTAAGGGATACACCTAGTGTAAAATTATGGAAAAATAGATTTTTTTTTTCATATTTCTATATACAATGACATACTTTAATTTCAAATGAATATCTCAAATAATTTTTGAGTAACAACCTTCTAACTCTTTAGCCGTTCAGCGGTCTGAAAGTTACGTTTGCTACGCTGTTGCCAGAGTTATTATTCTGGCTTTGTCGTCATCGTACACTATTATAATACGATTCTGGTTTCTATTGCTGACCTTTAAGTATACAGAAATGCATGAATAGGTTTACTCTTTAGGGATTTTTCGTTTATAATTACATTACATGTTTTCTGAACCAGACACATTTAGTTTTACTGTGACCGTTATACTGAGCACTTCGTAAGTTAAATTAACTGTCAACTTAATTAATAAACTTCAAAAGTATTATGGCGATCATGAGACATCAAGATAATGTGGACGAATTGTATAAAGCAATCTGGACTACGTTTCATCATTTGCGTTCGGCTGATAAGAATCCAAACTAAGAAACTCTTCAGAAGGCGCAGAGAGTTGGAGCTGAAAGGAAACTGAAGGAATGAACTTGACTAAGTTTAACACGATAATCTCCCACTTGATACAAATGTTCAAAAAGCTCTGAAGCCAATATACGAGGACTTGTCTCTGCGTGAATTGTTGATAGATTTAAGGGTAATAAAACGCAAAATAACGAAAGCTACAATGGTTCACTTTGGCACTTCGGTCTGAAACAGCTCCACAGTGGTATCAAAACTACTGAATTATCAAACTACTTTGCTACTTCAATATTAATCGACGATTATACATCTATTTTAAAAATAATTAATGTGATGGGTGTGATAGTTGAACCTGCAACAAGAGTTTATGTCGCTAGTAAAGATGAAACAAGACTACGAGTAGTAGAGCATCGCCAAAAAGCTGTTTCGAAAGAGGTCTTCAACAGCCCAGCAGAGGCTTTTTGAAGAAGGGAAATTATTATATGGGCCTGGAATAGCAGATTATTTCTAAATATATTTTTCTATTTATAACAATAAAATCAATCATTTTATCTTTGAACCCGTTTTTCTCGAAACTACATTTTTAAAATTTGCTGCATTTGTAACTTGAAAATAAATCATCTGATCGCTTTGAATTTATTTATTTATTTTTTTTTTTTTTGCTTATTTTGTATATATGTTTATGTTTTTCAATGCAGTGACAATCCAGTTTTTCCATTGCATGAAAAACGTAAATTATCAAATTTTTGGGCAAAATTTTACTTTTTTTTTCTTCAAAACTCTGCCATTTCGTTAAATTTAATTGTTTTTTCACAATATTGGGTCATTATATTGGATGCACCAAGAACTGAAAAAAGCTAAAATGTACGTATTTGCATTGTATATGAAATTAACAGTGCTATCACTTGAAGAAATCGGCAATCTAGTGCCGCGAGAAACAACTAACGCCATGAGCGACTCAAAATATTTAATTCTCTTCACTCAAATAAATGTAAGCAATAAGCATACTCACAGTCTTCGTCTAACATCGGTACCGGCAACATAACGTAACGTAGGGGGCGTACTAATACTAATCAGTGAAAAATTAGTGGTTTTTCAATGGCTTCACGGGGCCATGTGCCTTCAAAAAACCGGTTTGACGGCCTGGACATTGAAATGCTCTCAGAACCTACACACAAAAGAAAAATGAACTTGCAACTATTACTCCCTTTAACCCCTTTCCCACGATATCATGCCAATCTGATCCAAAATATATTATTTTAACCGCTGCAGATGATAAAAAACTTCTAACTTCATTCAGTTTTTTCCTCCTGTAAAAAGGCATAGATGGTACGAATATATATCACAACTACGTAATGGAAATTTATAAGTGCTGGTTAAATCGCAGAAAATAACTGAATTGTTTACATTACAAAAAGTCCCTTTCAAACATCTGCCCCATCAAAGTTTCCCTCCATAACACTCTTTGCTCCATGCCTCATAAACGTTCCAGAAGAAGTCGTTAAAGAAATAAGAAGCCAATGAGTTACCGAAGCATTTAAATTTAAAAAAAACGACAAGAGGACTCAAAACAAATTTGTACTGGTGTTATTCTTCTTACTTTCGACCGCTTCTGCCTTCCATCCTCAGTAGACATCGGCTGGTACAACGTTAAGGTAAGGCAATATTTCCCTAATCCCATGCGTTCCCGAAACTGTCAGCGTCTCGGCCAAACCACCAAAAGATGTAATAACACCCCCTCTGCGACAACTGTAATCTTCCACCACACAACCCTACCATGTGTACCCGCACCCTTTGCGCCAATTGTCGGAAGAACATGCTGCATCCTCTAAACTTTGCAAATCATACCTACAGGGAAAAGAAATCCTAAAAATAAAAACTGTTAACAAATGCACCATATCATCCCCGCTCTCCGCCACTTACGCTACAATTACGAAAACACCTTCTCTACCGCAACCAATTTCACCGAAAACAAATACACAAGCTGTTAACTCCATACATTGTCAACAAACTTCTTACTCCAATACAAAAAGCACTAAGCATCAATTCTCCAGCACAAACCTTAAACATCAATACAGACATATAAAAAAAAAAAAAAAAAAAAAAAAAAAAAAAAAAAAGCCCTCTTCTCCACACATCAGTCAAATGTCAACCAAAATCAACTCACTCCACAAAACATAACACTTTTAACGTCACCGATTTCTCACCTAACTCAAGCACTCGTTCGTAAAAACAAATACTATGAATTATTGAATCAACTACACTCACCTCTAAAACACCAATCAAATAGCGACTACAACCTCACCAACGAACCGAATATCAATGAATAATAATGATTTTGAAGCTATGGGTATCATCACCATCACCTCTAAGCTCAAATTTTTTATAATCAATGCCTACATTCCTCCTGGACAAACTTTGAGCCTCGGTAACCTAATAAATGTAATCGATTCCCATAACCAACCCACTATGATATTAGGTGATTTTAACGGTTGGAATTCCAGATTGGGGTTCGCCTAAAAACAACTAACGTGGTAAAAAAATAGCCAAGTTCCTGACAAAATCAGATTTCCAGCTGTTAAACGACGGATCTCCCACCCACTTTAGCACTCATTCCTCCTTCACCCACATGGACTTGTCGTTTTGTTCACCTACCCTGGCTGTTTATACGAAATGGAGTATTTCTAAAGATCTATGCGGAAGTGATCATTTCCTCATCATTATTTCCATGTCTCCCATAAAGAGACCAAATTTCAAAACAGAAAACGCTAACTGGCAGCTCTACCAGACACTACTAGACAAATATAACTTTCACTATCCCGCTACCAATAACATAAATAAGGAAGCTGCTAACATACATAAATTCATTCTGCAAAGTGCTAATCGTTCCATCCCTCAATTTCCAAATCAAACCAAGAGAACAAAAGTCCCTTGGTGGAACATGTAGCTCGAGCTACTGAGAAAAAAAAATAAAAAAAACAAAGTCCTGGCAAATCGTCCTAAAATTTATTTATTACAAAAAGGCTAATGCCCTATTCAAAAGACTAGTAAAAATTTCTAAAGCCGAGTCATTATATAAACTCACTTCTGAAATAAACCCTGCTACCCCTAAATCAAAAATCTGGTCATCCATAAATCATCGAGAAGGTTTTCAGCTTTGCCGAACTTAGCTTAGCCTTAAACCAACTAAAAGGCAAGACACCAGGTAATGACAGAAATATCCTTCCCCATGATAAAAAACGTATCCCCCTATTTGAAAGAAAGACTACTCACACATTACAACGTAGTTTTACACAACTTTGTTCCCCAACTATATAAAAATAGCATCGTCATCCCTACACTTGAACCTAATTCTGATAAATTTGTGTCCAAATCATATAGCCCTATCTCCCTTCATCCTTGATCCGCTAAAGTATTTAGACCATCACATTACCGATTCGCTTTCAAGGAAAAGTCATTTATCTCTTATCTCTCTCGACTTTGCAAAGGCTTTTGACAAAATCGGCATTCACACAGTAATTGATCAGCTTAAAAAGTGGAAAGTAGGTGTCAAAATGATACGTTATATAATAAATTGTATGTCGAACAGGAAAATAACAGTTCGTTTTAAAAACGCCTTATCTCCCTCCCTCCCCCTTTTCAACGGAATCCCTCAGGGATTCCCTATTTCCCCTTGTTTTTAATTGGATATAATAATCTTGCCCTTATTCTATCGCTACAAAAACATTTAACATTCTGTGCATACGCCGATGACTTTACAATAATTAAAAAAGCTTAATAAGAAAGACAGTTCCCCCAACATCGATTTAAATTATACTGGTGAGTCTGGGGCTCAACTTTCCTTGGAAAAAACTAAGCATCTTCATATTTGTCGAAAACATAAGTGTCACTGCAACAATGGCAGTTGCTCTTGAAAAAGTGGATAGACTAAAAATCTTAGGCATTACCTTCCAAAAAAATTACAAATAACAATTGCAAATTACAATTGTGACCTTGAGACCCATTTTCAAGGTCAATCGAGGGTCACTTGATTTTTCAAATGATAATTCCTGATTTTCATTGCTCAGTCGTATTGCTCGTAGGCTTGTCATTTGTTTTTACATACTTCGTTTAGCATAACCCAGAAACAACGATGTGGACGTAGCAGTATTTTGTTTCCTTCGGGGTGATTAATTAGAGTGGGTCCCCTTGCCTCCCACTGTTGAATCATTGGATTCTTCCCATTTCGACGTTTATTTCCCGAGACTATTTCAACAAGTGCTCGAAAATGTGACCATTCACTTCAATACACTTGTCTATCCGCGCTATAAATGAACCAACAGAACTGAGAAGTGTTGGTTTTGTTTTGTGTTTTTGGCTTTTTTCTGTAAACCTCACTTTTTAAGTAGCCCCACAAGAAAAAATCAAGTGACGGCCTCGGCCTCGGCCCCCTCGTCCGAACCATCGTTGATGGTAAACATTGTTTAATACGCCCCGGGCTATTTGGGAATAATGGGCTGGACAACCATCATGTTGAAACCACATCGTCGCAACTCCAGTGGCAGTTCTTCTAGTACCAGTGAACTGTGATCTTCGTTTGACCTTGAAAATGGGTCTCAAGATCAAACTCGCCACCATTTTATGTCCCCTTCAGAATCTAGTGACTTTAGTCTGAAACATTTTTCGCGATATTTCGTACTTTTCGAGTAATTTTGATGTCTTAAGTTTTATGGCGCCCTCTGACGGTAAAAGAACGCATTTGTGAAAAAATTGTTTCATGTAAAAGAATTATAATTTTTTACGCAGATTACGAATCTGTCAAAAAAATAGGGGTTCCCATTAAAAAATCAAAAGTGACCTTCGTTTGACGTTAAACATGGGGCTCAAAGTCAAACTCGTGGTCACCATCTTATGTCCCCTTCCGAACCTTGTGACTTTTGTCTGAAACATTTTTCGCAATATCGCGTATTTTTCGAGTAACTTGGATGTCTCAAGTTAAAAAAACTCACCCTGTATAATATCATCTTTAAGAACACATAAAAAGTCTCACACTTCTGAAGTATTTCGAGCCCAATTCCTCGAGCGTAAAAACAACTTAAGTAATTTTTTCTTCATCTCCACACAGACGGATCCCGATTACAACACAACAGTAGCTTCACCACTGAAAATAAAATAATATTCTCCTTCCTCCTTCCCCTTTACACTTCTGTCTTTCCAGCCGAAATTATCGTTATCCTAATAGAACTCCAATACACAAAATCTTAATAAAAAAAAAAAATGCTATATGCACAGACTCCCTGTCATCCATTGATGCTATCGCCAACATTTTCAACCAAAGTTATTACCCTTCCCTAATACGAAAACTTCTATATTTACAATTTCCTAAAATTAAACTTATCTGGGTCGCGGGCCCGTTCAAATCGCGGGCAATGAATTCGCAGACCAAGTTGCTAAGGACTCCCTCAAAACAGCATCCTTGTTTTCTGCTAACTTCAATCTCCAAGACATCAACTACTTTATCAAAACCATAGCTTCCTCTAATAATCTTTTTTGGGACAAAATATCTGAATAGTACAAAGCAATGAACAAAGACAAATTTATCTGTAAAAAAACACAACTCAGTTTCAACTAGTATGTGGCGCTTAGAAGCAACAAAAATAATACGTATAAGGCTGGGCAACAGTAAACTCAACCACGAACACTACATTAACAGAAACAAATCTTCGCTCCGCACGTTATGCAACCAATCGAAGATAACAATCCCACATATCTTCTTAGAATGTCCATTCTTTCACAACTCAAGAATCAAATTCTTTTTCCAAACCAACCCAAAAGAACTCCTCTCAAATTCCAATAAAAAAAAAAATAACATAAAGCAATTACTCGAATTTCTTAAAGGTGTAAGGATATGAATACCCTTTTACGGGTTTTCTCCAGGGCGCGGGCGGGTGGTGTAGTAGTTTGAAACTCAGGTGTATTAGGTTTCGATATTTTACCCAGAGGTGGTTGTTAAACAGTGGGTCTCAGTACGTGCTAGTTGTTAGTTCATTACATTTAGCCCAGCCAGTGTTATGCCTTCATGTCAGAGTTGACGCCGACGGGATTCTCATATAAC
This sequence comes from Volucella inanis, assembly GCA_907269105.1. NCBI lineage: Eukaryota > Metazoa > Arthropoda > Insecta > Diptera > Syrphidae > Volucella > Volucella inanis. The sequence continues at coordinate 124,920,351 of OU026156.1, read as the reverse complement.
TACATGCAAATTCTACGAAAAGACTTTTTTAGAGAATTGCCTGGCACGGGATTCGAACCCGTGACCCTCTGCTTGAGGAGTGTATATATACACCTACACCACACACCACCCCATTTTTAACCTAATTTAACTTCACGAACATGAATGAAGGCCTAAGATGCTCTGGCTAGCCTTACTTACTTATAATTTTAATTCTAAGGCAGTAATAGAATAGAATAGAATAGAATAGAATAGAATAGAATAGAATAGAATATAATAGAATATAATAGAATAGAAAAGAATAGAATAGAATAGAATAGAATAGAATAGAAGCATACTTAAAAGAAAACAACAGATTTCCACTCCAATATTACATGCCATTACACTACGTTCCTACCCCGTTTACCATTATGTTTTCAATAAGCTCTGTTGACAGAGTTATTTTCATATAATGTAGGTGAATCTATGAGTGTTACAGTGGGGGGGTTATTACGGCTCTTGGGCGGATGTTTTCACTCGTATTTTTATTTTTATTTATTTATTTATTTATTTTATTTTTATTTTTATTTTTTTTTTTTTGCTCATTTTTCATTTGAATTAAAGCATTACGTTTACGATGTACCCATTCTCACATATGTACATACGCTGTATGCGTTTCCTACGGTTTATGATTCTATATCACGTTTCGTAATAAGCCATTGCCAGTGCAGTACCTGTTTCCGTTCTAAGTGAATATTATTTTTATCAAAATTTTTTCTGTTCTTTCTCTACTTTTTGGTCTGTGCTTTTTGCTTTGATTCTGCTATTAGTGAATATTTGATTTGAATTTATTTAAGTATGTTATATAACATAACACACCTGTTATTCAAGTGGTAGTGAAGTTATTGCAAATTGTTCACCCTCAATTTCTGTTAACAGAGTTAATAACCCTTTGACATATATAGGGTTTTCTAATAACGACTTGACAACTTTTTTTTTTAATAAAAGGCAAATCATTTGATATATTTCAAAAAATTTATTATTAGCTTGAAATACAATCAAAACATTTATGAATGGAACTCGGCTTCGTTCATATGGCCACCGCGGGCACGTTTGCAGCGGTCGATTCGTTTGACCCAATTTTCAACGACTCGGCCACACATTTCGGCCGAAACGATCGCTATTTCGCGTTTAATGTCGGCTCTGAGCTCTTCCAACGTCGTCGGCGTGTTGGCATCAGCCAATGACTTAACGTATTAAAGTAGCCCCACAGAAAATAGTCAAGCGGCGTTAAATCGCACGAACGAGGCAGCCAATCGACTGGCCCATGTCTTGAGATAGCACGCTCACCATACTTACTCTTCAATAAATCAATTGTAGCGTATGCTGTGTGGCCTGTGGCACCATCCTGTTGAAACCACATATCGTCCAAGTCCATATCTTCCAATTCGGGCCAAAAATAATTGTTGATCATGGCGCGATAACGCTGACCATTCACAGAAACGTGACGATCTTTATAGTCGACGAAAAAATATGGCCCAATAACGCCGACGGCATGCAAACCGCACCAAACCGTTATTTTTTGTGGATGAAGTGGTGATTCATGAAACGCATGTGGGTTTTCAGCCGACCAATAACGCATATTTTGCTTATTGACGAACCCAATGAGCCAAAAATGAGCTTCGTCACTGAAGATGATTTTGCGATGAAATTCATCATCTTGGCGCATTTTCTCCAGAACCCAATCTTAGAACGTTTGCAGACGTTGCTCGTTGGTGTACTTTACCATGATGAAAATGTTGAGTTTATTGAATAAATTGACAGTGACAGTTTCATGATTAGTGAAAGAGTGCGTTCACAAATTAAACTCAAAGTTGTCAAGTACCTATTGGTACCCTATATAAAAGATATCTCCTTACCTCCATTAAATAGCAACTTGCTATTTCTTTCTAATTTCCTTATCCCGAACTCCGCCTATTAGCCGTGGGGACTGTACATTCAATACCCAGATACATTTTTGATACTCCTAAACGGCTTAAAGTTGACAGGGAATACAATTTGGAAAAATATGTAGATTTGCAATTGCAAGACAAGCAAACTAATGTAAGACATTTGTTCATATGCAGCTGTTGCATAAAGACAAAGTACATTGGGGAAATCTCGAGAAAGACTTGTGCCTGAATATCCGTCATATCTCTAAATTGTTAACTCAAATTTTATTTTGAGTATTCTTTTTTGTATTGCTTGAATTAAAAGGGTATATCTCTTTTGAGTGGTCGAAGGAATGTTCAATTATAGTTCAAATACTTATGTAGGTGCATACTTCTTATGAGCATTTTATATAAAGTATACAGTGAAATCTCCCTTGGGCGGACAGCAACTGTGCAAAATTGTTGTCTACATTACCATATGCCTAAATACCGTTGTCAAATTATCAGTTTATTGACATTTTCAATGTTGCTTTGGTGTCTGCCTAAGAGAAAATATTTGGTTTATTATTTATATGTGTAATTGCTGTCCGTGTCCTTTTAAGGGACTGTCCGTCAAAGGGAAATCGTAAACTATGCAACTTAGGTATATGGAGCAATTTCCGTTCAAAAAAATATGTTTCTCTAAGGGAGGTGCCCGCCTACGGGAGGTGTCCGCAAAGAGAGATTTCACTGTACATACAGACATATATGTAGTAAATGGTTAGATGACTGTAAATGTTAATTGTACATAATATGTTTGTATATTCATTCGGATGTATAATAATAATATAATATTCTCTTCCACGTCACCCAAAGAGATAGAATATCAGACGTGTTTTTTTATGAGGTATTCCCTCAATATGAGTCCTAGTCCCCATTCTTTAGTAAATACTAAAGAAGTAAAATTTAACGCATGTACAAACATAATATGTATTTCATAATTAATATAGTATATCGACAGTGGCCTTCCTATATATTAATAGCCTTTTTTCCCTCTCTGCTGTTGATTTATCAACATGATAATGCGTAAATACATACAGCCCTGATTGGTAAAACGTATAGAGAGGGCCAAAAGCTGCCAAAATGATATTAGCTTGCCACCCTACTATGATGCTACTACTGATGCTATTTTGCGTGGTGTGCCAGCAAACGAAAATGAAAATCTCCATCGTGTTTTCACTGCATTGTGTACCTCGGTCGATTGCATACCAGCACCAGTGCCAAAGGAAATTTTTCGCACTAAAACCAAAACCAATTCAGATTTACAATATAGTAAAATTTTTTTCAACTGCTGATAAAATTAAATTGCTGAAAAGCTTGCAATTTGACGTATCAATCTACCTTAATGAAAGCCTCTCTGCAGCCAATCATGCAATCTATCGGAAAGTTTTCCAATTAAAACATCGAAAGTAGCTGACATCTGTATTAACCCGAGGTGGGCGTGTTTATGTGCGTGTGAAACCAAACGAAAAAGCTTTTTTGGTAAATTTTATACACAACTTGGATTCATTTGCCGCCATCGAATAATATGATTAGTATCAACTTCACTTGTAAGCTACAATTCCAGTTTTCTTTTTTTTTATATATATATTAACATTTTTTATTTTAATTACTAGTTTGATTATGTATTTCAAAATAATTCTGTTCTGTATTCCTTTCTTATATTTCATTATTCCACTGCCTGCTAGTCTTTTGAGAGTTCACTATTCTGTTTGTTGTTTGAGTCTCTTTTTGAGAGGCAATTTTCCGTTGGTACCATTAATTTGTGATATCGGCGGAAATCTATCCGTAAGCAATGGCTCAAATAACTTGCGCGTTCTTCTTAAAATCTTTTGTGGACAGCAAGAAGGCCTTAGGGTATGCCACATTAATGCACAAAGTTTATCGGGGAAAATTGACGAATTTAGATATCTGTTTGTTCCTGCGTTTATGTTGTGTGTGTATCTGAGACGTGGTTTGATCCGAGGGTAAGTGACGAGCCATACTCCATGTGCGGTTATAAGATCTTTCGCGCTGACAGGAAAAATAGAACCGGTGGTGGCGTTGCTATTTATGTTCGTGATAGTTTAACTGTAAATCCCCTGTTTGAGTCACCCCTCGATAGTGATTTTCAGTATTATTTTATAAAAATTGAAAAAAGGAAATGCCTGTTTGGTATCGTTTATAGACCCTACAATAATATTGACCTGTCACCCCTCTTTGACTTAGAAAATTATTCGTCGTTATACTTACGAACTATTTTGTGTGGTGATTTTAATTGTAATATTCTTGAATATATGAGATCGTCACCTCTTATTAAGTCCATTAAAATGCTTGGTCTTGATGTTGTAAATTCGACCATTCCAACGCACTTTACCGGTTCCAACATCACATTTTTGAAATTTTTTATCACCAGTGACTGCAGGAAGTGTTCTTTACCCAGGTTTCTGCTCCTGTTTTTTTCTAAACATGACCTCATTTTTGCCACTTTTAATCTAGTCTTCAGTAACAAACAATCGGTTTATACATTCAGGGACTTTAAAAATCTAAATATGGAGCAACTTGAACAATACCTTCTTTGCCTTGATTGGCATAACGTATTTTTTGAAACATCGGTCGATGCCCAAGTTGAATTTCTCCATTACGTAGTTTTACAGCTCTTCGATAAACATGTTACTATAAAAAGGAAAGCTGTCAAATATAATAACATCAAGTGGTTTACCTCTGAAATTTTTGAGCTAAGAAACAAGCGTGATGCTGAATTTAAAATATGGAAACGATTTCGGATTCCCGAATTCTATAACAGTTATTGGTTGTTACGTAACATAGTTAACTCGAAGATTAATGAACCCAATCGCCGCTATTAGTGGTTTCGGTAGGTCGATTATGCGCACCGTAAGTTCCTCGAATCGGACGAAGAATATTTCTCACAGAACGTTGATTTTCGTAATACAGCTGAACAATTTGGAGACGATGTAGTGGTGTGAGTTTTTCCATGATGACTTGCCAAACGATATTGAACAAAAATGAGAAAGCAGTTTGATAGGAGTCACGCGTGATCGAACGAGCACAAATTTTGACTCATGACATATAATTTTATTATTTACAAGCCTTCTAAATGATTTGCGTCTCAGTTGTGTTGAAAAATTTTGTGTTGAAAATTTTTCAAACGTGATAGTGTGATTGCTTTATATTTGACAGGAAAACCACAAGTAGCTACCGTTAGAGCCCTCCAGCACCTCAACGTGAATAAATCATTTGTGTCTCGAACCATAGAACGTTACCGTGATACTGGCAGCGTTGCAAAACGCCATGGAGGTGTTCATAAAAAAAACAGCAGCATTGGCAGAAGTGGTTCGGAAAGTGACGGCTTGAATTGAGCGAAATCCGCGTAGAAATGGGAGAAAAATGGCTCGTGAGCTTAACATATCGTTGGAACGGATGCAATTGAAGCCACTGAAGTTCCAAAAAGCACACGATCTTACACCGCAACAGAAAAAAGTTAGAGTTGAGAGAGCGAAGGCCTTGCTACGCTTGCACGAAAGTGGTGAGTTGCGGAATTTGGTTTTTGGATGAGTCGCCATTTGTTATCGAGCAATATGTCAACAAACAAAATGACCGAGTTTACTTGCCAGAGAGGTCCTTCGAAAATTTACACCTTCGGACGGCCACCAGAAAGCAGGCAGCACTGGGCCGCCATAACCGCCGAGGGTCGCTCGTATTTTTGGACCGTGGCGTCAAAATTAATGCTATCGTATACTGTGCAACTATCTTAGAGGCAGTATTGAAGCCTTGGGCAAACAATCATTTCGGTCGGAGACCGTAGGCATTTTAACAAGACTCGGCACCGTCTCACAAAGCGCGCGTCAACCAAGATTGGTTAAAAAACAATGTTCCACACTGCATTTCTTCGACACAATGAAGTGTCGTTGGATTTCTCTGTCTAGGGTATTTTGAAGGCGAAGATTGGCACTAAAAAATAATAAAGTTTGGACCACCTCGTCGGAAATGGACCAAAATACCGCAGAGCCACTTGCGTGCAGCGTGCGAAGCTTTCTTCGGCCGTCTCAAGGCCATTATTCGCGCCAAAGGTGGACATATTGAAAACTACTGATACAATTTGAAAATTGATGTATTTTACAACTTTTTTCGCTTTTGCACAATAAAATTTATCAAAAAATAAAAATATTATAGCATTTTAAAAAGTTGCAGTTCGAGTCAGTCACCCTGTAGAATCGAGTCTTTTAGACGTCAGATAAAAACAATGTCGCTTTGTTAAAATGAATACCGGTTACTCTGGTCATGCTAAAAAATCGAAAAGATATCAATGGCAGAAAAACATATTCAATTGATCATTCTGTCCCCGACTTCAGAACAGACTAATTGCATTGGGTTTGTATAACTTTTTGCAAGAGTTATAACAATAATTTTAATGTAAACCAGTGCCAATTTGTAGTATTTCAAATCGAAAACTGAGCGATAGACACCCGTGTTCGAAAAAAGGCTCTCATATAGTATAAGGAATGTAACACATGGGCTGAAAAATCAGTGCCGTTTTATAGTAAAACACAAAATTTTTGCAAAATTCAACTTTTTTTATCAATATAGTTTCCTTCAAGGGCGATACACTGATTGAAACGATTTTTTTATCTTTCGATACCAGTTTTGTAATACGATTTCGGTTTAGCCTCAAAATAGGCCTCTATTTCGGCGATTACTTCTTCATCGGTCTTAAATCTCTTTCCGGCGAGCATTCTTTTGAGGTCTGCGAACAGGAAATAGTCGCTGGGGGCCAAATCTGAAGAATACGGTGGGTGGGGAAGCATTTCGTAGCCGAGTTTACTCAATTTTGCCATCGTTTTCATCGACTTGTGAAACGGTGCATTGTCTTGATGAAACAGCACTTTCTTTTTCTTCAAATGCCTCCGTTTTTCTGCGATTTGTCCTTCAAACGCTCCAATAACGCAATGTAATAGTCTGCCCCTTTTGGAGATAGTCGATGAAAATTATTCCATGTGTTTCCCAAAATACGGATGCCATAACCCTGCCAGCCGACTGTTGAGTTTTTGGACGTTTTGGACGAGGTTCCTCGCTTGCGCGGCACTCAGCTGACTGCCGACTTGACTCTGGTGTGAAGTGATGGATCCATGTTTCATCCATTGTCACATACCGACACAAAAATTCGGCTTTATTGCGGTTAAACAGCTTTAAGCACTCCTCTGAATCATCAACACGTTGTTGTTTTTGGTCGACTGTGAGCAAACGCGGCAGCCACTTTGAACAGAGCTTTCGCATGTCCAAATATTCGTGTATGATATATCCAACACGCTCTTTTAATATCTTCAGAGCCTCAGTTATCTCGATCAACTTCACTTTGCGGTCATTCGTAATCATTTTGTGAACTTTTTTGATGTTTTCATCTGAAACAGCCTCTTTTGGACGTCCACTGCGTGCATCATTATCGGTGCTTGTATGACCACTTTTAAATTTTTCAATCCACTTGCGAATGGTTCGTTCGGCTAGTGCAGAGTCCGGGTAACACTTATCAAGCCATTTCTTTGCATCGGCTGCATTTTTTCCCATTAAAAAGCAATGATAAATCAACACACGAAATTGCTTCGAATCCATTTTTTTCACAATAACAAAAGTTGCTTCACTCACAACACTATATCTCGAGAACTAATCATCCGACAGCTGTCAAATTTATACGCGTATCTTTTGAAGGTTGGTACTAACTGAAAATGATATGGATTTAATTCAAGTGGTGCCCTCTCTTAGAAACGGCGGCGTATTACAGACGAGCGGTTTTTTTTTTTTTTTGTAAAAATAAAACATTAATTTTTAATGGAAAAGTTAAAAAGGAAGGATTCGAAGGGGCCAAGTCTGGTGAATACGGCCAAGTGCTTTGGTTGTATCCTGAACCAGTTTCGCTTTGTGTGCAGGTGCATTGTAATGGAGGAAAATTACCTTGCCGTGCCTTCTGGGCCATTCTGGTCATTTTTCGATCAATGCATATTTCAAATTGATCATTTGTTGTCGGTAGCGATCTGTATTAACGGTTTCACCAGGTTTTAGGAGCTTGTGGTACACCACACCTTTCTGGTCCCACCAGACACACAGCATTGTCTTCTTACCGAATCGATCTGGTTTTGCAGTCGAAGTTTATGGTTGTCCCGGATTAACCCATGATTTTTTCCGTTTAGGATTCTGAAAATAAATCCATTTTTAATTGTCATCGATCGTTCGTGTCTTTGAAGTAAAATTTCACAAGTTTTCCATCTGTCTTTCATTCAATTCATGTGGCACCCATTTTCCTGACTTTTGGATCTTTCCCGTAGCTTTTATAAACGGTCAGAAATTGTTTGTTGTGCAACATTTAACATTTCTGCCATTTGTTTCTGACTCAAAGTGTCATCTTCATCAAATATTGTTTACAATTCGGCGTCTTCAAAATTTGTTGGTGGTCTTCCACGTTCTTCATTTCTCAGATGAAAATCGATATCTCTGAACCATTGAAACCATCTTTTGCATGAAAGAGCATGATTACCATATGCCTCGAAAAGCAATTGATGCGACTCTGCAGCATTTTTTTTTTCAAATGAAAAAAAAAATTAATGCTTTCCACAAGTCATCATTTTCTGGTACAAAATTCGACATTTTTAACACGATGAAAAAATATGATGTTGTTTGCTCAATGACTTGATGTATACTAAATATGTTTAAAAGGTGTCATAACAACCAAAAAAAAAAGTCATATGAGCATCAAAAAAACTTATTGACTACGTGCTCGTGTATTTTACCTTCAGCGCCCATGAATTTAGTAATAATTTCTTAGAGAATTCACTTTCACCGTGTTGACCAATGCACTCGTAACTTCGTAAATTTTTCTCCAGTAAAAAAAAAAAAAAAAAAAAACAACTAGTGTAGTCTAGAAGGAACAAAAGAAAATATTGCACAGTGCGGGTATCCCACCTCTCCTGTTCCTGGTCGTAAGTACTGTTGCTTGCACTCGGTGACCGCCGTTATTGTATGTAACAACCGATGAATAGCGGGTTGATTGTGATTTTTCTTGGTGCACTATTTCATATTGTTGCAAGGGAATAACACCTACAACAATTTTATTCGATAAACCAACGTCAGAATTTTTACTTCGCAGACTTGCTTAGCATCGTCGGTACTGTTTTTTTTTTTTTTTTTTTTTTTTTTGATTTGGTTTTTTGATTTGATTTGGGAAATTAGGGTGGATATAGCAAACATACTTGGGCTAAAAAGTAATAACTTTTCTGAGTACGTCCACGTCTGTAAATATAGACCATTTGTGAAACACAAGTAGATCCCCGTCCACACTTCAGATCACGCAGATCTGAAGCTGTCTGGTTACGAACTAGTGCCATTATTCTTTTCTCATCGCGATCTCACCATTAACGTGCATAGTGATGATGCTTACCAAATTCCATCTCCGAAAGCAAATTATCAACTGTTGCTTTATCTAGATAAGCCCCAAACTGGACAGCAATTCTACCTTTTATGAGTTTGATGCGCTCCATACAAAGAATTGTATCCCTATATCCTTATCTGAAATCGTTATTACTTACAGGCGATTTCAATATACTCAATTTTGAGTGGCTTCGACATTCTGGATAAATAACACCCGAAGGAAGGTGTGTTGAGGCCTTCGCTGCGGAAAATAACTTGGCCCAGTTTGCAAATGAGCCCACACGAATACCAGACATTGATAGTCATACCGCCAACACCATGGACTTATTTATAACAAGTCTTTTTTTAAAAGTACACAGTTAATGTGCTCTGTCCTCTAGGCTCGTCAGACCATTGTGTCATATCAGCTAATTTCTCGTACACCCACCACACAGTTAAAGAAAAGATTCCTAAAAGAACCGTATGACAATATGGAAAAGCCAATTGAAGCAAACTTGATAGCTCCTTTAGGAACTTTAATTGGTCGTTATGTTTGCTTGATCACGCCTTAGATGATGCAGCTGCTGAAGTTTAAACAAGCCAGGAATAACTGCAATGCCTTTCTTAAGCATGTAAAATTTTAATACGACCAAAAGCTGAGGAAAAAAAAATCCTAAAGATTTTTGATCGTTTGTCAAAAACATTAGAAATTCTGCATCATCCTCCATCCCAACGCTCATTTACAATTACATTCTAGTTGTCAGCTCTTTAGTCAATCTGCTTGCTGCACACTTTGTGACCAGCTCAACACTTCAGATTGTGTTTTGTGTCTGTCTAAACTTGAGTGTGTCGAATATTCAATGGGACGAATCCACATTCGCACTCTTGTAGTAGCAACAACACTTAAAGATCTCAACATATAGTATTGGGTCTGTAACTTAATTTGTGGTTTGTTAAGAGATGGCGTAACTTGTATTATTTCATTGTTATTATTCCATTGGAACATGCGTTGGATAGCTACTGTCATTGTACGTCATTTCAGTGTATGTTATTCATTTGAAACGTAGACAACAATAATTTTTTTTCACTCAAATATGTCGAACTTTGTGCCTGAAAAAGTGTTTTTGCGGGGAGTTTTTCTTCATGAAGAAAACTGCTGCCGAAAGTCATCGTATTTTGGTGGAAGTTTATGGTGAACATGTACTAGCTCAGCGAACGTGCCAAAAATGGTTTGAACGATTTAAAAGTGGTGATTTTGGCTTGGAAGACGATGAACGTCCTGGGCAGCCAAAAAAGTTTGAAGATAAAGAACTGGAAGCATTACTCTATGAAGATTATTGCCAAACACAAGAAGAGCTCGCAGAATCTTTGGGTGTCACTCAAGCAGCCATTTCAAAACATTTAAAGTCAGCTGGATATACTCAAAAGCAAGGAAATTGTGTTCCACATGAACTTAAGCTGAGAGACGTCGAAAGACGGTTTTGCATGTCCGAAATGCTGCTGGAACGCCATAAAAGGAAGTCATTTTTGCATCGGATTGTTACTGGTGATGAAAAATGGATCCATTACGACAACCCCAAGCGCAAAAAATCATATGTGAAACCCGGCCAACATGCCAAATCAACGGCAAAGCCGAATATCAATGGCGCGAAGGTAATGCTCTGTATTTGGTGGGATCAGATGGGTTGCTGTATTATGAGCTGCTAAAACCGGGTGAAACCATCAATGGACAACGTTATCGAACACAATTAATCCGTTTGAAGAGAGCAGTAGCCGAAAAACGCCCGGAATATGCTACCAGACATGAGGCAATAATTTTCCATCATGACAACGCTCGGCCCCACGTTGCTATTCCGGTTAAGTACTATTTGGAAAACAGTGGATGTTAAGTCTTACCCCACCCGCTTTATAGCCCAGACATTGCCCCTTCTGACTACCATTTGTTCCGGTCGATGCAGAACGCCCTCACTGAAATACGGTTCACATCAGAGCAGAATATCAAAAATTGGCTTGATTGATTGATTGATGGGGTCCACAAACTGCAGGGAAGATAAGAAAAAGTCAAAGCTTTAGATGGGCAATACTTTGAATAATTTTATTGTACATGTTTTTCTTAAATAAACGTTCACATTTTGAAAAAAAAAAACCGCACGAATTAAATTACACACCCAACACATAAACCCGCTGGTTCACATGGCGGGAAGGTGTGTTCTTCTACGCAAGCAAAACCACGGTGTAAGCTCTTCCATCGATCCTACTCTTAAGGGCTCTTTCCGAGCAGATAGAAAACAGCATTTGTCCAGCCTGTCCCTAAAAAATGCGAATCTTCTTTTCCCTTCTCCTACTTAGGTAGGGTGGGGAAAAGTAACCTCCTGACCGCCAGAATGCGCTGCTACTGCCTTGAAGTCCGTTCATATTTAGGCAGACATGCCAAATTTCAGTGCAATACTGTCTTTAGTTTTGTTTTGACAGCTGATTGTTGTTGACGTGTTTGGCATCATGTTGAGTATAAAAAATACATGAAATGGTGTTGGCTGAACGGAAAGTGAAGTTGCGCGAGCTAGCAGATACCACAAGATTAGCACTGACCACACACGCCATATTTTGGGCAATATTCTGCATATGAAAAAGTAATCCTGCCGCGGGGTGCCGCTCATACTCACTCCTGACCAAAAACACGAACGCGAGAGCACTTCGAAAGAGTATTTGGATTTGCTGATGCGGAAACGGGCTGACTTTTGGCGTCGATTGGTAACTGTTGATGAAACCTGGATCCACTATTACACACCAGAGAACGGAATAAGTGCCCGGCAATGGACTGAAGCCGGCACGAGTGTTCCGAAGCGGCCGAGGGAGGCTCGATGGGCCGGAAAGGTTATGGCGTTGGTTTTCTGGAATTGTCATGGCATACTCTTCGTGGACTTCCTCAACAGCAAAAATTTTATTTTTGCAAGACAATGCACCGACGCACAAGAGCATCGCAACCACGGCTAAAATCAATGACATACGGCTCCAAGGAGTATTTTGCAGACTCTCCTTAAAATTACTTTTCGGACGGAATCAAGAAGTTGGAAACTCGCTGGAATAAGTTTATCAAACTATAAAGGGACTATATTGAATAAAATAACAAAACATTTAAAATAATTTTTTTTTTCATTCCCACCTAGTACGTCCCTTGCTTCCAAGGTCAGCTCATGTTATATCTCAAAACACGAAAACTTCTCAATGACCGGCAGTACGTTTTTCATAGCAACAGGTCCACTGGTGATTTGATTGCATGTCTCACCGACAAGGAATCAAAGCATACATCCATATGGCGAAAGCAAGATTCTTGCACTTGATATTCCGAAGGCTCTCAGAGTTTGGCATCAGGCTCTCACAGAGTTTGGCATCAGGCTCTTTTTTCGAACATGCGTGCATTTGGGATCGACGACTGTCTTCTTCAATGGATTAGAAACTACTTTTCGAAAAGTTCAATTCAAGTTTTCTCGGTTTCAAGTCTGATATTCACAAAATAAATTCTGTTGTGCCCTAGAGCTCCGTTCTGTCTCCGACACTTTTTAATTTTTATAGATGCCCTTGTCTGCCACTTCTAATCCAATATATTCTTTTGCTGACAACAGTAATCTCTGCTTTTCATATTCCTTTCCGGACGTATGTGAAGCTCATTAAATTCCGATATTAACAGCATAACCAATTGGGGGACTATCAACAGGGTCGAATTTAATGTTGCCAAAACACAAGCTGTATGCGAAATTTAAATACACTATTATCCAAATTTATTTTTAGGTTTCTTCTGATTTAAAAGCCAATATCATATTTCCATAAATTTTTATTCAATTAAAATAGGATCCATTGGCATCCATGACATTTTTCCAACGTGATACAAGGTCAAATATTCCTTTTTCGTAGAAGTGCTGACTTTTTGAGGCAATGAAATCTTCAAAGGCTTTTATGACCTCTGTTCGTTTCCGGAAGACCATTTGCCGGCAAAATGAATCCAGATTGTGGAAAAGATGGTTATTCGTTGAGAAAATATCAGGAGAAGTACGGTGGATGCGGAATAATTTCAAATCCTAACTGCAACAGTTTTTGCGCCGTTACTTTTAAAGTATTTGGTCTACCAATGTCATGCAAAAGGACTTATTGATCAACGCAGGTTGCTTTTCAGCCAATCTGTGGATTTCCTCACAATATTTGATAGCCTTTATCGTTTCACCTGGTTGAAGAAATGAAAAGTGAATTGGTCCTTTAGATGTCCACCAAATTTTCACCATAACCTTTTTTGTTTTAGTTTTCATCTGCATCCAACTGCTGCCCAGATGTTTTACGATTGTCATACAGTATCCACTTTTTATTACACATGTGACTATCCGATGCAAAAACTTTTCAGCATGGTTTCTTAATATAAGCGAGGCGCAGATTTCCAGGCGCCGTAGTTTTTGGGATTCGTTGAGTTCAGGGGGTACATACTTATCGAGATTATTTACCTTTCCTATGAGAGAAAGCTGTCGACTTATTGTCATTAGGGATACACCCTTGTTTTTGCAATCTCCCGCACTGATTTCATTGGGTTCGCATCCATCGTTTCTCTAAAAACATCGGCGTCAACTAACGTTTCCGGCTCCCAACGTGGTTCATTTAGAGGCTAAAAATGTGCGTTCGTTTACTGCTACGAGTACGTACTCAAATGCGTCATTAATGTTTTTTATTGCCAATGACGCATTATGTCCCATTTTAAATTTGTAAAGGAAGTGGATTCGAATTTGAACTGATGACAGCATGGTAAATAATTCATAGAAAAAATAACGGTACTTGTAACGAACCCTAAAATTCTTACTTCAATCGGAAATTTTATATCGTTCAACCCAATATAAGCATTTTTCCGCTCAAAATTGGATTACCGTGCACACATCTGGTCAGGTGCGCCTAAAACATTCCTGCACCTAATAAATAGGATTCAAAACCGTGCGATTAAACTCATAAGTGATTTTGGGTTATTCATCTAACCGAAAAAGTTAGAGACTTGAGAAAATGTTCCCTAATATTATGAGTTTGTCCTAATCTAAACCAAACAAAAACCGTGTTATGAAATCATATTCTATTACTATTAATCGCTCCAAACAGGCTTAAGTTAAAAAAAAAAAAAAAAATACAAAGAAGAAACAAATTAAATAAGACTAACTTTTTTTTTATTATTTTATTTTTTTTTAGGTGTATTTAGTTGCACGCGCTGGTCGTCTCGCATTTTATAAAGAACAAAAGGGATATAAAACAAATCCAGAAATAACTTTTCGTGGTGAAGCCAGCATGGATCTGCAGGGTGCTTCAGTAGATATTGCCAGTGATTATACAAAGAAGAAACATGTTTTGCGAATAAAGTAAGCTAATAATTTACAAATGTATGTACATATTCTTATTCTAAGCATACTTTTCTCTGTTTAGGCTTTTAAATGGAGGAGAATTCTTACTGCAAGCACATGATGACTCTGAAATGGTTCAATTGGTAAATGCGCTGAAAGCACAGAGTGATCAATTAGCAGTTACAGAGGGTCGATCCCAAACGTTACCTGCTACTTCACAGAAAGATGAACCCAAACGAAGATCTTTCTTTACTCTTAAGAAAAAGTAAATAGGTTAAATAAAACAAGAGGAAAACAAGCATATACAAGATAACCGTAGTTATATATACATACATAAAATATTTTACTTGCGACTTCTACTTCTTGCAAATACTATGTTTTCTGCCTGCCCATGTTTATTTTATTTATTATTTAACACATAACTGTAGTGCAGCTATTCAAGCATTTGAATATAATAAAAATATACGAACGTGAAATAAATATTTATTTTATTGTATCTATCGATAAATGTATTGCAAACCTAAAAAACTATAAAAACTACTTTTAAACCTAATTTGTATAGCTTCAATTCTCAAGATGCTAAAAGTAAATATGAAACAACTTATGCAATTGTGTAAAATAATGTTCGTACATGCGCTTTAGTGTACAGTATAGTATATATAGTACAGCTTAAGTTTTCATCAAAAGCAACAAATAGAAACTATGATAGATAAACAAATTCAACCATGAACGAGAAGTATGCTACGATTAAAGATTGAGATTTAGGTGAAGAACAAGGGCACAGGAAGCGACTCGCGGCTATGCACATCACAAGATCTAATATTTATCAGAGAGTGCTATAGATTTTACAAATGGCGTCGAATAACAATTCGGTGAATGAATGAATGTCCAAATAAACATTTAAAAACGCATTAATTTTTTTTATACTATTCCAAGTCATTTTTCTTTTCGAAACACTCAGCTAATCATTTTACTTTGATGCCAAATTTTTTGCCTCCAAATATGTCTGGTGAATTAAAATTTTAAAGCTCCGCAACACCTGGTTTAAGTTAAGTTTCGTAACGGAAAAATATATGTATGTCCTTCGGATTTGTTAATTTTTGCATAAATTGGTTTTGGCCACATCCTCTACTGCATTCACATTTAGTGTGCAAGATTTATTCATATTGACTATAGAGTTGCGATCTTTGATAGCCTTATTTTAGTAGAATCCAATAAATCAAGGAGAGTGGATATTGATGCTGATTAAAGTGGCGAAGAAGCGGTGATAGCATGACAAAGTCCGTTTGGCCTCCATTGTGTGTTTGGAAACAACTCCTGTACGTAACAAATCGGCGCGACATTATTTGATTTCACTTAAAATTCTCCAGTTTACCATTGTATTTTTTGTAGGGAATGTTGTTTTATTATTATAAACCGATTGCAGTTTTTATTTACATTGTTTTAAAATGTCCAATTGAAGATTTAAATAATTTTATTTTTTATTACCATTTTAAACAGAAAATACTTTTTTAATAAAAAGTAGTTGTATATATGGATATCCCATGAATTTTATCCAACAGATCTTTATGCTGCATATAGTTTTGCATTGCAAATGCCTACGAGTTGTAATTTTCACGACCAATTTGTTTTTTCCACTTGAAAACTTGTCGACGCCATTTCAAAGTTTCAAAGTAATTTTCAACAAAATAAACCCTTCCTGGGCCCATAACATGTGATTATGAAAACAAAAGCTAATTAGTACACTAATCTTGACAATGCGTTAATTTGATAATAGCTTTGTTCAATAGTTGTTCCAAGTAGTTCAGAACAGAAGAGTCCAAGTTTTTGCGTTCAATGAGAAAAAATTTCTTTCAGAAACTGATTTGCTTTGTGTTCAATGGGCCAGCGCATTGTCAACTTTAACTTTATAAGAAGTATTACATAGTAATACTTCAAATTCGTAAAGGTCCTAATAAAGTGGGATTAATAGGTATTTCTCAACCTTTTTGTGATGAAATTAAATTCTTTACTTAAGAACAAACTTATCCATTATTATCAAATTATATTTCATATTATAGATAATTACCCCGGGGTAAAACTAGTTTCTTGGAAGAGGGAGATGAAGTATAAAGTAGGAAACGGGGTAAAATCTTCAAGTGTTGAAGCGGTTCACCAATGGCGTCACATTTTTTATGAAGCCAAAACAATCGACGATTTAGTTCACCGAATGAACTGGTACAAGCAAAACCCGTACAAAAAATATATATATACATTTTTAATTTATTCAGTTTCTTATTTACATCGAATTATATATTTAATTATATTATATTTAATTTACAATTAAGAAAAAAAATGGATAACATTCTGTAGCTCATAGAGAAAACTAGAGGTGAATGATCCTTCAAGAAAGAAAAGAAATAAACTGAATGTTTGTGGGGTAAAAGTAATAAAAAAAGTATACAATATTTTCACAAGTAATAAAAAATAAATTGAAGCAAAAGCACTAAGCTATCACGTAATAACAATAATAATTATGCTGTTGACAAAACGCACCACATGGGCATAGTACCCCGGCGTTAAATCCCGGACCCTACAAATTAATTTGTATCGTTCCCTTAATAATAATAATAATAAATAATAATGAGACAAAAAAAAAAAAAAAAATAAATAAAAACTTTACTATTGTACATATATACCATTAACTTAATAAAAAAAATATATTAGAGATTTGAGTCAACAAAAACTTTGACTTCTGTACTATCCATGCAAAAGATGAATTTTTTTAGTTCTTTGAGAAACACTGCGTTGAACTATCTGTCTGATTTCGGTTGGTAACTTATTAAAAAGCCTTGGTGCTGCTGTTGTGTAAAATTTCGAATAATGGGTTTTTTAGATCTTGAAATGTTAGACATTTACAAGTTATTTATTCTTAAACTGTATATGTAAGAACTTCTCAGATTTGCGCTGTATCCGCTTTGAATGAAAAAAAACTTTAACAACCTTGAACATGTAAATATGTTCTATTGGAAGTATTCTTAGGTTTAGGAATAGTGGCCAATGGTGAGCTAATCTGTTTTGCTTACAAATTATTCTAATTATATGTTTTTGAGCAAAGTATAAAGCTTCGGATGTGCTGTTATAAGTGCCGCCTCAACTTGAAATGCCGTACTAGAGCTTGGAGTGCACTAACCCGTTAGAAAACATAAGAAAAATTCTTTTTGGACACAGATCTTTTGAAAGATACATTTTACGAGTCACAGATAACATTTATTTCTTTAAGTCCTCAACGTGCGCTTTCCAAGTCATGTTTTTATCTATTAATACTCCTAGATACTTATGGCTATTAACACCCTCTATTTAAAAACAGCTTGGACTACACACTAAATCTTTATAAAAGTTGCTTTTACCACATGCATGAACAGATAACGATAATTATGTGCAACAGCTCGAATGAAAGACCGCATCACAGTCAAGTGGATAGGCTCTTCTTAGGCTACATACAATAATTCTGGTTTTATTACTTATAAGTAACTCATGCTTAGCGAACTATTGTCTTAGTATACTTAAGTCTTTATATAGCTTGATTGCTGAGCTAAAAATACTTTTATTGTCGTATGTTAAGGCCATATCATCAGCAAATCCTGTTATATGACTACTAAGATTTTGGTAGAACAATGAATTGACATAAATTAAAAATAACAATGGTCCCAAAATGGATTCTTAAGGGACACCAATTTTTATTTCCAAATGATTGCTAAAAATTCCATCAAGCTTTACTCATTGCACAAATAGGGTGAAAACCATTTATGAATTATACCTCTAACCCTATACAATTTATTGAGGAGAATATCGGGATTAACCATATCAAATGCTTTAGTCATGTCTAGTGTAAAGAGTACAAGATTGGGTTTATTTTTATTAAAACTATCAATAATTTACTGCACAGCTCAAGAATAGCATCTTCAGTAGATCGTCCTTCATGAAAGCCAAATTGTTCATTTCTAAAAAAATTGTTTTTATTTAAAAAGGATATAATATGTTCTTTTATCAGGTTTTCAAGTAGTTTAAAAATGTAAGAAATTGGTCGATATTGGGTTAGCAAATTTCTGTTACCTTTCTTAAATAGAGGAATGACTTCGGCTCTTTTCAAAGATGACGGAAAATTACCACAGTGAACACTCAAGTTGAACAAATAACTTAAAAAATCAATTACATAAAAAGAAATACGTTTTAGGAGACAGTTTGTTATACCATCGGAGGTGCAAGAGTTCTTATTATCAAGTGACATGATACACTAATGGATTTCAGCAGGTGTAAATGTCTGGAAGACAAAACTATTACTTAATGAAACATCTTCAACTACATTTGAAAACATATTACAATTGCAGCTGTATTTGCAGGAAGGCGAAAATTTCGATTCTGTTGCAAGAATGTTGAATTGATTGGCAATGTCTACTGGGTCGGATATCATTACACCTTCAACGTCAATTTTAGATATGTTAATATATTTGTGACAATAACTTTATTAAGGATTTCGTTAACTACTCTTCATTCAGTTTTTATATTGCCCTTACAATATTGGAATTTGGTTGCGAAGTATGTATCCCGACATAATTTGATTTCCTTCTTCAATTCTTCATTCAATTTAAGATAACAATCTTTCAACTTGTGGTTACCAGGATTCTTTACACTTCTTACGTAAAGAATTTTTTTTGTTTATTTTTGTAAGTAATCATAAGTCAATCCATGGCCTAAGACGTTTTAAATGTGCACTTTTTTTATTTAGGCTAGTAGTGCAACTCTCTATATGATTTTTGAGCGTTGACAAAAATTGATCATATGCTATACTGGGATTCTGTTCTGCATAGACAAATTTTCAAAATTCATACTTTAAGTGCTCTATTGGCTGTTCATAATTAATTTCATTTTGGGTCTTCAAAGGGTCTGAATCTCCTGTTTTAATATTAAGATTAGTCGTGTAATGATCCGAGATTAACAAGTCAATCTTTAATATCAATACAGTTAAATTGAAGACCTCAGCCATCAAGATATGGGAGCTGTGCGGAGAACGCAAATGGTAAGGGTGACTTTAATTGATTCTTCTAATTGTAATCAAGATAGATGCATTGAATTCATACTCGTACATTTCTTTTCTTTTATTGACTCCGGTGGTCCAATTAGCAATTTTTGTCGCTCAAGTGTTCAAGTGTCCACTTGCTTGTCAGATGTTTTAATGACAACTAAATTTGTTGCTCTTTGCAAACACAAGATAAACACTAACGGTTCGATATCATGCTTAGTAAAATTTAGTAATGAATGCGAAAGTATTCCTTTTGTAGTTGCATTAAATGAGACAATGATAACGCATTTGATTTTGGGATGCAATTTCGTGCATATATTTAATAATTTTGTGTGTTTTTGTAAGAAATTCCATTTAAAATAGCCACAGACTGTAATTCACTCACAATGACCTTGAGAAAAATCCAAGTTGTGTTAAGTCAACCTGACAATACGTCGTTGGACTCTAGAACTAGAGCTAGGATAACTATGTATAATTATCCAATTCTGCATCGAAGTTTCGTACCTATGGGCCATGCCGATTGTCATCCAAAGCAAACTTATTGTGAAAACGTTTTTGGACACAATAGAGATAAAAATAAATGTAGTCAAATTGTCGCTGCTGCAGATAGTCATGATCTGGACTTTCATATACAGGTAACACAATCGTGGTGAATATATAAAATAAATACGAGAAAAGTTGGTTCTGTTGATGGTTTCGAGTTGCATGAAGCTCCAGACTTTTGTAAAAATATCAATGTCATCCGCATGTTTCATGAGAATGGAGTTGGTAAATCTTACTATCAAATACGAAATAATTATTGGTTTGAAAATATGAAGCATAAAGTGGGTTACTTCATCGAAAGTATATTAAATTCGGCATCGGGTCGTTCAAATAAACATAATCTGCTTAACATACCTAAAAGACCAATTTCGTTAGATACAGTTCACCTGCATTACTTTGGCCCTCTGCCTTCGATTATTTCAAAACGTGCTCGTGGTTATGAATGCGTTACAAAACTCAAAATAATTCAGTTACTATAGTCGCCCCAGGCGTACAATTATCGACCGTGGTTCTTGTTCTAAGTGAGAATTTAGTAATTTCTTGATGACGAATAATTATGGTTTCTCTACTTACATATATACTCTAAAACTTCACTTCAGCTACATCAGAAGGATAATCTAGTACCACCCACAAAGGCTTCCTAAAATAGTGGCATCCCATATCGTGCAGCGTAAGTCTCCAGTTCAGTTTTTTTTTTTTCAGTTAAAATGCATTTTTATTTCCTTAATTAATTAATTCTTACACGCTAGACAAAAAAAAATGCTTAAAAATTAGCTTAATTAACTTAAAATTAATTTATTCTATCTTACTGGCCCCTTGCGGGTACTCTAAGTTAATCCTAACATTTATTCTGTCTTTCGAAGATTCTTACGAAATTATTTATATTCTTGTATTTATTAAATCTAAAACTAAGAAAACAAGCGCAAATCTCCATTCATTAGCGAGTGGTCAGCGATAATCCTGAATCAGGGGAAAAACCCTTGAAAACTCTATGGAATATTATCAAGAAAACATAATTTGAACTTTTCCATAAACGAGCAAGGCAAAGTGAATCCAGAAATCCATATCAAACTCTGGAGCATAACTTAACAAACAGTTATTTGCACGATAACAGTATTGATGCTATGTCCACAATCTTCAAAGCGAGAGGAGAGCTTTTGTACTTGAACTATATGCCCCATCGAAGCGACCGACCCACTGAATGTACACTATGTAACCGACATATCGCAGAGGACGTTATATTTTATCAGAACCTGCCCCATTCTTAACGCTGTTTGACGCGCCCACTAGGCAAAATTAGTCTTACTATGGACGTATTAAAAATTGTTTTAAACTGCGGTGACAGCCGGCTAACTCTAGTCAGCTACGTTAAAACTGCATTGAAATACCGTTCCCAAATAATAAACGAAAGTTTCTGATCAACTCTTCAATATCTGTTAGATATTATTGTGCTATGACAGACAGTGATATATTAGGCCATTGACAACTATTTCTTTTTAATCCGTTGTTAAATAAAATATTATATTTTGTCTTTGGCAGCTAACGCCATGCTCTAATTGTGAACTATGTACATATGAAAATAAATTGAATATTGAATAAAGATCACATCTAAGTCCCAATTTACACTTTCATACTTTTCCAAAATGTTTGAAGAGTATGTCGGCAAAGAGATTGGAACGTGCGGTAAACGGAACGTGATTGATGTTCCGCTAGAAGTTTTTCAAACTTTTTGCATTCCGTTTTGGATTTCTTCTCAATTATTCTATTCTGTTTTATTTTGTCATTCAGTTAATTAAAGTGGTATCGCTTTAATCAAGTTTCGTGGAGCTGTTTGTTTCAAACGCGAGAAAATAAAAAAAGAAAAAAAGAATAATCGAATATTTACAGTGAAGTTTATTTTTTCTGTGTGCATATTTTAACAAAAAATTAAAATAAAAATAGAACAAATTGACTGGTCGAAAGAATTGATTGAGGAACTCATCTTGCTTTAGGAAATGCATGAAAATTTATATGCTGTTGCTTATCCTAGATATGCCTCATTGAACGAAATCGCCAATGAATTACAAAAATTCAAGTCAGATATGAGTACAACTCACATAAAAGCGAAGATTAATGTTATCAGGACGAAGTACGATTACATGAGGGAGATGAGAAAAATTGAAAGCTCAAAAAAGAGCGAAGCGGAATCGGACCAGATATATAAGCCGACGTTGTGGTTTTTCGATCAACTGCATTTTCTCAAAAATCATTGCAGTACTAGGCTTTCACAGCCAAATATCGATTAGGTAAGTAAATCATTTAAAGTCGATTCCGGTAATGTTGGCATTTAAAAACTTACAATATTTTATATATTTGTTTTAAGAGTTCTAATAAGGAAAATTTCGCCGGCCATGAAGATGTCATCAAGTTCACCACTTCCAAAAAGGCAGAAAGTAAGTTTTTTTTTTATAGTTTAGAATCTTGCCAGTCAACTTTTCCTTCTTTGTTAAAGTATGCCATAAAACTTTGGCTAACTTTTTCCGCTTCTCCTTTGCGGGGATTATTTATTCCTCGCGATCTTAAAGGTTTACCATCCTGGCTTATACTTGGTATGTTATTAGGAATGAAAATATCATCAACCAATAAAAAATTGTGCAAAACGCAACAAGCTAATGTTACGATTTCAATATTCTCCACAAGAAAGTTGATAGATTGTTGAAATATTTTGAACCGGTTTGAAAAAATTTCAAAGCACTTTGCCCTAGAACCCCCCGTCATTGGTTCGCTAATTACATCCTACGTCGAACTTAAACTTTGTTTCCCCATCTTCAAAGTTCAATTCTTTCATTAATAAAGAAAACGATCCTTTGGAGGTCCTAGCATTTCTCCACGGCTTTACCCAGCAACTTCTTTTTTTTTTCTCCGGCAACGGCAATACTTCCTCACATGTCTCCACTAATTTCAACGCGATTTTCACTTTCTGCAATTGCTGTACTGTTACACTCTGAAAAATTTTCATTTAAATCCAAACGTTCGTCACTCTAGCGAACAGAATACATGAAAAAGACAAAGCGAAACCAACCAAAAACACACTTCGACGAAGATAGCAATTAAAGTAACGAAAAAGAAATCAAGGATTGCGGCATTGAACGTGTGTATTTATCAAACCTGTTTGAAGAATTTGACTGGAAAAGTTTGAAAGTGTAAACTGGGACTAACTAAAAAAAAACTAAACAATTGATCTTATCAAGATTGCCAAGAGCAAATTATTGCTTGGAATAAATCAAGGACGTCATATTGTTGATGAATGCGACTTGGACAAGGATAAGGCAAAGGCATTGAACGCTATAGAAAGATCCCAAGAGCAAAGATTACAGTATTTTCTTAAACGCAGTCGGCAAGTTCATATTCGGTTGGTGACTTTGTTGCCATAAGACATCGATGGCAACAATGGGCCAAAATATAAATCATGATATATTGCCTAATGATCGGCACGTGGTGAGGGATGTGAACAGTCAGCTTACTCAGCTTCGTTGTGGAAGGAAACAAAATACGTAATGTACGTAACGTATTTTGTTTCGTGTGTTCTTTTTTTAAAAAAAGGTAAAAAGGAATATGAAAATGCAAAAGAAAAGATTCATTAAAATTATTTTCCCAACAAATTCGGTACAATTTGTGATTTATTTTGTACGATAACTGTTCTCCGCGTACGCATTTTTTGGTTGTGTAGTGCGACGATGTGCGACGAGATTTGCACAATTTGTCTGCTGTAAATTTTTATTATTATTATTATTTTTTTACTTACATATTTTTTATTTAGTTAATTATTATTAAATTATTATCTAACGTAAAGTTAGTTTAAGATTATTACTAATTATTATTATATTCGATGTTGACTTAAAATTATTTTGAAAATTGATACCTGTTAGTATGTTAAAGTGTTGTGTTGCGTTTTACAGTGATTAACGTTGATAACGTTGATTTTGGAATTTCGGAACTTTGCAATGTTAGCAGGGATGATTGATTTTGTTAGATTGAGTGGATAACGTAGGGGGTATCTAACCTTCAAATGCCGTCCGGGTTTTGATTCTTCAGTTCCCGTCGGCATTTTGAAATTTCGGAACTCCGCAACGTTACCGGTGTGAATGATTTTGTGTGATTGAGTTGACTGTATGTATGTGTTATCCTATGTAGGGAAGCCTAGGGTGAAAGAAATTTGTAATTATTTGTATTTAATTAACGAATAAATTATTTTTAAAAGAACAGAAATGTCTTTGGTTATATATGTGAATTTATTTAAATTGTGTTTCTTGTACATTTTGTATTGCGTCGTTTTGAATGTTTTGTTTTTCGTTGCGATGTTTAAATTTCAAATTGAAAACTTTTCCCAAGTGACCGCTTAAGTTCTCCGTCGAGTCGCTATTGCAATGGCGGTAGTCTCTCATCGTAGATAAAAACCAAGTCTCCGCATCTTGATCCCGGTTTTCGTCTTGTCCACTCGGGTGCTGTTTCATCCTGGACATATATCCTTTGCTCCACTCGCGCACGAAGTAGTTGGTCACCGATTGAACTGGCTTCCATCGCTCAAGGTAACTTATCTTTTAAACGGCAGTGACACGTCTTTTGGTCTTAAAGTAATTTAATTTATTTTATCGGAAAAAAACACCCATTTGTATCTTTAAAGTGTCATACCATACTTTCGTATTACTATACAATCATAGGTTTACGTTACGTTTATTCGCCTACATTTAAGCTAAGTTGTTGCATTTGTTATATTTAGTTTAGCTCAAGCTTAATTTAAATAAAGCTTTTAAGTATTCAAAAATAAAATTATGTTGTATAGTATATATCCGAACAAATGATATTGTTGATAATAATAGTTATGTTGATAATAATAATAATGTGGATAGTAATGATAATGTTGATAATAATGACAATGTTGATAATAATGATAATATTGATAATAATATTAATGTTGATTATAATAATAATGTTGATAATAATGATGTTTATAATAATGATAATATTGATAATAATTGTAATATTGATAAAAATGATAATAATAATGGTTAGAAGTGACGTTTAAGCAAAAGTGGAAGCAAAAAATTTATCTCCGGACCAAAAAGCAAAAAAGAAAAGTGTTTTAAGTTAAAGTTAATTGAGGAAGCACATTCACCTTATAAATTAAGAGACGCTTTACCTCAGGAAATTGAAATTCGAGTAAGTTCGAACACTTAAGCTATTTTATAACCAAGTTAAAAATTCCATCATTAAACTAACCTATGAATGGTTAAAAGAGGAATATCCCACACCTCTCCGGAACACCCAGGAAACAAAAAACGTCACCAAAGCTTGAGTGAAATTGAACCAGAATTCGCTATGGGATCTACTTCTACTCTGAGTGTTGAGAGAATGCAGGAAATTCTACTCGAAAACAACAAAAAACTTGTGGAACAATTAGCCTCAAAGGCAGATCTGCAAGATTTCTTTAAACAAATCTCAGCATTGAGTATGCGACAAGAAGAACTTAAGCAAAAAGTTGTATATCTGGAAGAACAAAACAAACGTCTTGAGAACCAGCTTGACTGACTCGTACAGATGAGTACTGAAGCGAATCTTATTGTTCACCTGCCTGTTGAAGATCAAGTAGACATGAGCGAAAAGGCAAAATCCATTTGCGCCGGGTTAGTTGACTCAACTTCGAATCAAATCGTCGAGTCTGCGTATAGGATACACAGCCATAACACGAAAAAGTCTACGATAGTTCTAAAGATGAGATCGAAGGAATGCCTTCAAAGTGAAGGGTACTAGAATAAGCATCCAAAAGGACTTATCCTTTAACGTTAGACAACGTCGGGCAAAAATGATGCCAATCATGAAGGAGCTTCGTCAAAAAGACGCATCAATAAAAATTTCTCTACGGGATGACAAGCTCCACATTGCCAAGAATGTCTTTACTTGGGACTCCGCGCTTGGATTGAGGTGTGGTGAAAAAAGTGGCATTGAAATAATACAATCTATTTTTGGTGTCATTTCGTTAAATAAAAACAGCTACGAAAGAGAACACTTCTCACAAAACTTCAAATTTGACGGCTAGTGGCAATCGCAGCAGTGATGCCAAACTTAGCAAAACACCAATATGTGAAAAATTTTTGGGTCCGTCCACAAGCTCTAAGGCGGCTGTACGTGACGCATGATGTGCCCATGTCTACCAGAATGATGCTGAAAAAAAAAACATAGTTATTAAGAAAATACAATGTGTCAGGTTTAAAAAATAAAACGAATTTTGTAACATTTTTTAATTATGTAAAAAGTTTTGATATTTTTGTATTATTTGAAATACATCTATTAGATAATGAAGAAATTAGATCTAAGAATATTTTCTCAAACTGTAAATTAATCTGGTCTCCTGCTATAAAAACTTCACTTTTTGGGAGAGGAAGTGGTGGAAGGACTGTATACGAGTATATTTGTAAAAGCTGGCGAAATGGATGTCATTAACTTAAAACTGAATACACTTTATGTAGTTTTGGTACCAATCTACTTAAACTGTAATCATTGGCAGCGTGATTTCGATAAACTCTGCGACTCACTGCACTGCTTGGACTGTACGGATACGATGCTTATTAGGGATTTTAATGGTCGTATGGGACTCACACAAAATAATTTCGCATCGGGATACAACAGTACTCTGCTGGAACCTTGTCGCAAATCTAAAGACCTAATTTGTGATAACAAAATAATTGAACTTGCTGATGAGTATGCCATGTGCTTGTTGAATGGTAGTTGCGAAGGAGTTCCAGATGGCGAATTGACGTTTATCAGACGAACATCATGCTCAATAATAGATTACTGTTTTGTTTCGGGAAATTGGCTCAAGCTTCTAGACAGTTTTCAAGTAGGAACCGAGATCTTTTCGGACCACATGCCCCGAAATTTGTCTGGAATGACCGAATAATGGGATCGTATCAGCGAAATATGAATGTGAATCTTATGGAACTACGCACATAGCGTTATACAGAAAGATTTAAAAACTCATAAAATATAAAAACAAAAATGGTATGATTCTGATTGCATGAAAGCTAGAACCAAATCTTTTAAAATTCTCAAACTTCTAAGATCGAATAACTCCAATATCTTTAAAACACTCTATCAAGATGCCAGCAGAACCAAATCTTTTAAATTTCGCAAACTTCTAAGGTTGAATAACCCCAATATCTTTAAAACACTCTATAAAGATGCCAGCAAGGAATACAAGCACATCTGTTACATCAAAAAAGTAGCCTTTGAACAACAAAACATTGCTATTATAAATAATTCAAAATCTGCTCAGTTCTGGAAAGCTGTCAAATACCTAAACAGACACACGTCTAACATCGCTGTAACTCTTAAAGCCCCACAACTCAGAACTCATTTCGATAAACTTTTTAATGCCCCATTAACCTCGCCGCTACTTCAATATGAGCTGCATATTAGACGAAAAATTAGACTCCGCATTTACCCTGGAAGAAGTCAATGAAGTAATATGCAAATCGAAATCAAATAAAGCTCCTGGTATTGATCGCATCCCGTTTGAGTTCTTTAAAAATTGCACATATGAGTTTATGAATTCTCTCACAATTGAATTTAATCGAATATTTGAATATGCTTATATCTCCGACGTATTCAGGAAAGCAATAATGTTTCCCCTACACAAAAAAGGCGAATACAGGGACCCGAAGAACTAAAGTGGAATCACATTTTTAAACACTTCAGCCAAATTGTTTGCTTCATTAATTTATAAAAGATTGTATGAATGGGTACAAGAACATAACATCCTTAAAGAATTCCAAGCTGGATTAAGGAAAGGTTATTCTACAATCGACCAGATATTCTGCTTAACAAACATTGCTGAAACATAGAAGAGCAAGAAAAAAAAGTTGTACTAATTTTTTGTAGATTTTCGAGCAGCGTTCGATTCAATACCGCGTGAAGCACTCTTTTACAAGCTTTCCAAAATCGGTGTATCAAGTAAAATTATTCGAATCCTGAGAGCCTTGTATGAGAATAATATTGCATATGTATGGGATGGAGACTTAATTTCTGAAGAGTTCGAAACTTTAATGGCTGTTAAACTAGGCTGTATTTTAAGTGCTCTGCTTTTTATATTATACATCAATGATATAACAAATTATGTAAAAGGTGGGATAAGATTTAACGGTGTATCAATTCTTTCGCTGATGTATGCTGATGATATAGTCTTTCTGGGTGACACAACCCAAGGTATGCAGTTAATGATAAGCACGCTTAATGCTTTCTGTAAAAGTTGGAATCAATCAAAAATGGTGATATTCAGAAATGCAGGAGGACGCTTCTCACACTTGGAAAAGTGGAAGTTAGACGGGGAAGAGATTGAGGTAGTATCCAGATACAGATACCTAGGTATCCTTATATCGTCCTCCTTAAATTTTAAACCACACTTTAAGGAAAAATTAGCTGTTGCTAAAAGAGCTATCTGCTCGATTTGGGAACGTTGCTTCAAAAATAAATATGTATCGCAAAGTGCAAAACAAACTGTTCCACTCAACCGCAGCGTCGATAATGCTAAACGGAGCTCAGGTATGGGGTTACAACGGCTACGATGCTGTGGAAAAATTTCTTCGCTACTTTTTGAAGTAGATTTTCCGATTACCAAAAAATACCCCAAACTATATGCTACATCTTGAAACGGAAACTTCTCCTTTGCTTTTGTACACGCTCAAAATGCACTTCAACTATATTATAAAAATACTAGAAATGAATGAATGCAGAATACCAAACGTAGTTTTAAGAAGCATAATTAGAACAAACGGAGGCATTTGCAAGGAATGGAAGAAAACAGCTTCTGAATGCGGATTAAATGTCTATTCAAGTGAACGAGCATCCTCATCTTTTAAGAGAAAAATTAAACTTGGTTTTGGAGAATTTTGGCAGACATACATATGAACAATATGTCGAAGAAGCTGAATCGTCACTGTTTAGGAACTATTACAGCAAACTAAACCATTTTCTAAATAAAAAAACATACTTCCTAGATAGATGACAAAATAAGTACTCTTTTCAAACTGAGAGGGGAACTCGTTCAACTAATTTTTATACCCCATAGACCAGATTTACCAATACTTTGTGACCTCTGCAACATGAAGAAGAGAGAAGACATTTTAAATTTTCTTGTTGTTTGTCCGATTTTAAAAGAATTTCGATTATCAATGTTCGGAAAACATGATTTAGACGAAGATGAAGTAATGAGCATTTTAAATGGAGAAAAAGGATGGAAAGTCTTATATGATTACTCAGTAGCAGCATTTCGTTATAGAAAGCGTATTATAGATGGAGATTTTTAATGTAAAACTTAAGTATGTATTTTGTCAACCTGGTAGACGGCCACAGGCCAAACCATTAAAGACTTTATTATTCGTTATATTGTAAAACATTTATTGAAAATAAAAGTCAATTAAGTAAAACTAAACTAACTACTACTAATAATAAGAATAACAAGAATGATAAGCATGATATTAATGATACAATATTAATGATAAGAATGATAAGAATAAATGAATGAATGAATGAATGAACGAAGAATGATGATATAAATGATATTTATGATACTTATGATGTCAATGACATTAATGGTGTTAACGATATTAAAGATATTTATGATATCAATGGTCAGAAGGACTAAAAAGGGAATTTTTTAAGAAGAACTTTTAAATTAATGTAAAATATTTAGACATATTTTGGTAACTTTAAACTGTATTTGAACATTTTTTAATTGTAAAAATAACAATTTTGAATGCTGCTATAGCTGATCTCCAGGAGCTTATCTCAAAAACGGCGTCTTGCGGTGATCACGATATCTCTGGATAGGATCGTCCAAAATAAAATAAAAAAAATGAATATCGTTAAAGTAATGTATAATCTAGTTATTATATGAAGGAATAAGCAAAATATTTTTTTTTGCGAAAATGGCGCCGGAAGGAAAAAAAAGATTTTTGCTCAAAGTATTGGCCTTAAATTGTTTATAAAAATAAATATATTTAACGGCTAAAAAAAATCTAATTTGAGACAGTTTCCGAGAAATTCTGGTCACCGACTATAAAAACATGGTTTTGAGAAAAATGTGTTCAAAGTTTGAAAATCATTTTACATAGATTAAACACATTTTTTTCCAATTAACATCGAGTCATCTATTCCAGGGCCAAATGTTAAACCCTCTGCTGCTTTGGCAGCTTCTAGTAATTTCAGTTGGTGTTGTCTGCGGGCCATTTTTTCCTCTCGTGTCCTCTCATGCGCTTTTTGTTCGGAGATCATCACGTGATCATATCAATGGTATTAATGATATAAATGATATTAATGATAATATTGATATTAATGATATTAATGATATTAATGATATTATTGATAATAAAAATAAAAGCTATAATAAAGATAATAATGATAATAATGATGATAATGATGATAATGATGATAATGATAATAATGATAATACAATATAATAATAATAATAATGTTGATAATAATGATAATGTTGATAATAATGATAATGTTGATAATAATGATGATTTTGATATTAATGATAATGTTTTTAATAATGATAATGTTGATAATAATGATAATGTTGATAATATAAAGAGTTCAATATTGACATGAAAAAATAACTTTATGAACAATCCAACATAAATAATGATACTAAAGAATTTGGAGAATTTTAAGAAGAAGCAATCCGGGATTCAATTCCTGTAAATAAAATAGAAATAAGGTACCTACAGCGTTTTTTTTTTTTTAGTTATAAGCAAATATTAATTTGATGATTCAATTTTGTTTTCTGTATTTTCATCCTTCTTTTTTTTATTTCATTCTTATTCATTAAAAGTTGTTCGGTCCTGAAATTATGGTATTTTGGTAGCCTGTCCATTCAATGTATCCGATATTTGGTCTAAAGATCGATAAATTTTTTCTTTTTAAACAAATTGGGCTTATTTATTTCTACAGATTCTGTTAATTTCTCGGATATACAAGTAACTTTGTGTATCACTTCCAACACATCCATATACTTATTTATGGTATTATCTCTAATTTGGCCTTTATATACACTTGCACTTTCATTACCACTATCTATCTTGCGAGGTAGATAAGAGTTTGTTTCAAATTTCCGGCGATGATTATATTGCTAGTATTTTTCGCACCGAAAGCAGTTGTAACCTGGATTACATCAATAACGCTTTTACTGAAATTAGTTGGATAATATTGGGTCCACTTCCAGCACTCTTTAATTTCTTCTTGTTGTGAGTAAGTTTCTTTCTCATATTTATCTTCCAGTCTACCCACACTTTGGAAAAAATGGAATGTTTTATTTTGTTAATAAATAAATTTAAGTACAATTTCTTACCATTTTCCATTTAGCTATGTCCTTCGTTGGAGGACCTCCACTTTTTAACCGCTTTACTTTTATTCTTTTTCTTCCTTTTATTTTAAGAGAATATCCTCTTCCCCCTGGTTTTTGCGGTTTCCCCGTACTAATGGAAGACAATATTTTTTTACTTACATGTTTTTAGATCATTTTTATTATTTTAATTTTATATTTATTGCTTCATCCCAGTTTTTTTATTTAAAAATTAACAAAGTGGATACCTCGAAAAGTCAAATTGCGAATTTCAAGTAAAAAATCGTTAGCTTTTTGCTTATAAAAAAAAGTATTCTTAAAAAAATCCTTCAATTAGGTGATAGATTTTTGTATCTAGAGAATCCTGCTTAAATTTAATTGAAATTCATCCGGTAGTTCTATAAATATGATGGTAATCGATTTAGCAACCGTAGTTTTTAATAAAATGTTTTTAAGCTTTAACTGAACATTTTTTCCAACCATATGAGCATACAACAAAAAGCCTTAATTACAAAGACAATTAATTTCAAGTTTATTTCAAATTACCTAATTGCACAATTAAGAGCTAGGCTCTTTTACAAGTACATATTAAAAGATTAATTGAGTGTATAAAGTTTTAAAGTTAAAAACAAAAAAAACTAACATAGAAATATAATACAAAAAAAAAAGACATCAAGAATGTGTAGAAAATTATACGAATTAGTTAAATTTTTCAAATATCCGTCATATTTTTAATAAACTTATCTACTCAGGGTTTTAGTGATTGCTTTTGCTCCTGTTTGCCTCACAGATTCTTAAAATGTTTAAAGAGATAATATCCAAAAAGCCTTATCCCTACCATACGCCCGATTTCGTATGGCAACAATTTACAAAGCCTAACAGCGTGAATAAAAAACAGACGGCTACTATGACAAGGAGGAATTAAAGTACCAGTCCTAGGAGATTTAGCAAATTACAGCGTAGAGCATAAATAGTTGGGTCACTGATAAGTTGTTAAGCTTGCAAGAAATACACAGTTTTCATACTTTAGAAATATTTGCATCAATCACACAAATATAGACCGTCTAAATGTAGCAATATGATCAATTTTCGTTAATAGATAACATATCTAATCATATCGTTCAAAGCAAGTTCTAATTTTCGAAAAGATAGCGAATCAATATTCTACACAGCAGTAGAATATTTGTATATTTGTATCTTTTAATAGTTTTAGCAGAGTGTTTATTGGAGTATAGCAAGCGGCTCAACGCTGTATAAATATTTCTGTAGGTATTACATGTAGGTTTATATGACCACAGGCTGTAAGACGGTTGTTAAAAATAATTCCAATACTTTTTACCTTAGGCTTCTCTCTAGATAAGTAAACATCAGGATATTCATCAAGAGTATCGATGTTCTTGCCTATCCGTAAGCATATGGGTTTTTGGAATGATTAAGTAGAAACTATTTAAGTATGCACAGAGAATTATTGCTTTTAAATTTTCAATTAATTTACTGACACAATTCCCGATATGTGACCGGGAAGATGACAAGTATACATATTTGTGCATTATCTGCTTATACAGTATTGTGCAAAACAAATGCAAGTTTTTCCTAAATACAGTAATTTCCTTATTGATTTTGTGGGAATATTTGAAAAAAACCTCTAGTCAAAATTGTTACTTCCAGTTTAATATATGTATATAAAAAAAACTAACATTCGCGGTTTTTTTGTTGCTTGTATACGTTAAAACGAGTTAATTCTATTTGAAGATGTGCAAAAACAAATGCAACTATTAAAATCTATTAATATTTAATCCAAAAACCATTGTTCCTTATAACTTCCGCACACCTTTTTGGCATGGAAGCAATAAGGGAGTTTATTAACTCATTGTTTACAACTTTATAAAGGTGCTTTTGCGAGGCAAACCGTTGTTCCTTTACGCGTTGTCTCAAAATACCCCAAAGGTTCTCTATGGGGTTTGTGATTGACAATCTAAGACGTCAACTTCTTGAGCCCTTTAAAAGTCTTTAAAAAGGTTTGAAGTGTGCTTTGGGTCGTTGTCTTGTTGAAATCTCCACAACAACTTCGTCGCTTTCTCAGCATATAGGAGCACAATATTTTTTAAAATATTCTTATATACAAACCGTTCCATTATTCCTGTCATTTGGTGAAAGGGATCACACCCTCGACTCGAAAAACATCCTCAAATCATTACTGAACCTCAAATCTCAAACCTCAATACCATCTGACGAAAAAAATGTTGAACTTGCTCTCATCACTAAATAAAATTGTTATCCATTGTTTCAGCGACCAAGTTGAAACGACGTTTACCTTTTTTGACGGACTTCTAATAAAAACCGAATGACAAAAAACTGCGCATTTATATAATTTTTTACACCAAAAATATTATTTTGCTAACCTGATGTAGATATCTCATAGATAAAAATTAAAATGAGAAAAAAAAAAAATAAAGACTGCATATGTTTTGCACAGTTGCATAGTCGAAAAGCTAATATCTCTTCACTTTTCAGCAAACCAATGTCTTTTTCCATCTTTCTTATTTTGCTCTAATAATGTACAGTCAGATACAGACTTTTCTTAAAAAAATTATGGTATAATCCGTTTTATAGATAGATACAATAGATCAAACAAAACGTCAGAGAAAATGAAAAATTGAAAATGTTTTACACAACACTGTAGATTTACGAGGTGTGTTCAAAAAGTATGCTGGCTTGAAATTTCGCGGGAAACGTAGATTCGATTATAGTCTTTTTTTTTTGTGTTGATATATATGTCCTTAAAAATATGTTCACAGTTTCAAGTATATAGCATGCTTAGTTTGTTTTTGACAGTTAGAAAGGTTACACGTTAAAATAAGAAATGGAGCAAAGAATTTGCATCAAATTAAGTGCTCTAAGTCACCTGAAATGTGGACAGTATACCACGGTGAGTCTTCACTAATTAAAAAAAAATTTACAAGTGGTACAAGCTCTTCCAAGATGGCCGAGAATATGCCACTGACGAACATCGCTCTGGAAGCCCCAGCACATCAACAAAAGATGATAATATTGAAACTGTGAAGAAAATTGTTTTGGAAAATCGTCGATTTATCATAAGAGAAATTGCTGAGGATGTTGGCATATCGGCTCGTGTCATGCAATTTTTTAGAATGTTTTGGGCATGAGACGTGTGTCAGCGAATCTTTGTTCCGAAACTTCTTTACTTTGATCAGAAGAACCGCCGCATGAACTTCGCTCAGGAGCTGTTGAATGACGTCAATGATGATCCTGGCTTGCTAAAAACGGTTCTAACTGGTGACGAATCATAGTTATATAATTATGACGTCTAAACCTAATGGAAACAGGAGAGCCAGCAATAAAAAAAAGCACGCCAACTTCGATCAAATGTCAAAGTTTTGATCACTTTTTTTTTCGATTACTGTGGCGTAGTGCACAGGAGTTTGAACGGTCAACAAGGAGTATTACCCTAAAGCTATGCGCCATTTGCAAGAAGCAATACGAAAAAAACTTCCAGAATTATGGAAAAACAATTCAGAGCTTTTGCATCACGATAATGCACCTGTTCATTCATCGTTGCTTGTGAGAGATTTTTTAGCCAAAAACAACACGACAATCATGCCTCAGCCACCATATTCACTGGATTTGGCCCCATGTGACTTTTCCCTGTTCCCAAATCTGAAGAGATCTATTAAAGGACGTGGACTTGCAAATATTGAGGAAATAAAAACGGCATCGCTGGAAGAGCTCAAGGCTAGGCCAAACAGTGTTTATGCGAAGTGGTCCGAGGATTGGAAAAAGCGTTGGCACAAGTGTATTACATCTGAGTAAGATTAATTTAAATATATATGTTTTTTTATAAAAATTTAAATCACCTTACTTTTACGCAACTCTTATGGTAGTATGCTTATAAATTGCAAGGTGACAAGACTTACTTGCATCTGGCTCTTAATAATAATTTTTAAAACCTTTGATACAACAGGAAGAATGCTAAATGAACGAAAATCGGATTGGTGTCATTTTTGCGGGTTTCCAAGGAATGGAAAAACAAGATCTAACTAGACAGCAATTATAAATATGCGTAAGTAAGCGTCAATCACAAATGGGAGTATTATTTTGATAAATTTCAAAAATGTTTGGTCTAATCCTATAACAAGAGATTTTAAGGATTTGTAAGGGAAAAAATATTTTATAAATTTGGGTGGATGTCTATACTATTCGAAGACGTCTTTTCATATATAACGGCGAGCTCACGCAACTTTTTTCAAAGATTGTGGGAATTATAGTTGACATTAAATTTGATACAAACAATATTGTTTGTTCACTTTTTTGAACTTCGTCAGTGGTGGTGTTTCTCAGCTTGGGAAAACTAGTTCTATTTAACGACGTCGGTCGGTTCTTCGTCTACGAAAAGCTTTGTCACGAAGTTGTAATAGTTTTTTTTTACATTTAACGTGAACCAAGGTCGCCTAAGTTCTTAAGTAACAAGGATTCAAATAGGGCCACTTCACTATCAACAATTACCATAAAATGCAAATTTAAACTTAAACAAGTTTTTGTCAATTGCTGAAAGGTGTTCTGAAGGAAGGAAGGACAAATACTCTTTGGAATCAAATAAAAAAAATTACAATACTTATCAAATTAAATTGAAAATATTAAAGCCAAATTGGGATGAAATATTAGTCTAATATCAAAAAATGGAAGACGTAACGTCCGAAGATATTGAAGTTTATTTTGAGATACAGGAGTGCGTTGAATGCGGTGTTATTGAAATCGGATGAATACCTCATGGTTTTATAGAGATATACAGTAAAATTATTACACGTACCAGAAACTAGGATTCCCTAAATTCGATGAGAGCTATTTAAATTGGAGGTGATTTAACATACTCTTTAAAAAAAACCCTTCATTACTATCCGATCGCTCCTCCCCAAAAATTATATTTCTTAAGATCCAATGTAATTGGATAAACTCATAACATAATCAAGCATTTTCAACCAATTGACAATTGTTGCCAGCTCAACTCACAAAAGTTCTGTCCCAACGACAGGAACCCACATATTATATGAAAGCTCCATGCTAATCGTATTACGAAGAGTCATGTAATAAGTTCAATACCTGTTTTTACCTGATGAGTACTGATTGGGAACTCTTGGTCGTATGTCTGATGCTGCAGAACTTGGGCTGAGGAAGTAGGATTTTGTTTGAGTAATTACTTATCGATTCGAGATTCGTAGTTCCGCATAAATAATTTGTTTAAGATAAAGGGGTCATGGTTTCAGGTTCAAAAGGCTATCAAAAGCAAGAAACCTGAACTAACTAAAACTAAGTCTTCGGTAGTAACCATAGCAAACATACAATAGTACTAGAATTGCGTGATATCTATAGTATTAATTAAAAACTAGTAACACCGCGTGCAAGATTTCAGCTACCGACTTTATAAACTGATATTTACCGTGCAGCAAATTGAGGAGCTTGAAAACAATATTAGTTTCAAGGCTGCATATGAAAGCTTTTAAATATAAAGCTGTATAGAGCCATATCGATTTTTTTTATCCCTGCTAAGCCCATCCGTTTCTGTAGGATGAAAATGGACCAGTGTTGTGAGCAAATGAAAAAAACAGACTAATTATTAGATGGTTGCAAATGTTTATTTATTCGACAAATATCGAAAAATCATTCAAATTTATTTTTCAGAAAAAAATATTAAAATATTTCACTATGGAGAGTCCGATAGTTTATTTTGGCTTTGAATTCTTTTTGTGTATAGACATTGAATGAATTTCATGAAGCTTCGAAGAGCTGTCGAGCGGTAAAAATCATTTTCTACCGTGGAATGCGAAGGGGCTGTTCTTCCTCAATCTCTTAAGTACATTTTGCAAACAAATCGCGTTCTCTCCTTTTCATAAGCCAAAAAATAAGTAATAATAGCCTCTTTTAAGAAAGTGACAGAAAATTCTTCGCGAGGGAAATTACAGTGGTTCTTAAAGTCAAAGCTTCCTGCAAAAAAAGAAGATATTTATTCATTTCTAAATAATTCCATTGATTTGCGTGCTGTGTGGGACGTAGCGCCGTCTTGCTGGAGCCACATATCGAGTTCGGGCATTTTGGAGAAAAATCGTAGAAAAGCATAAAATCTTAAATGTACTTGAGTAACACAATCCCAATTACTGCGAACGGCGGCGAATGGGCAAATCACGATTTTCATTAGCACTGGCGGATACAGCAGCAATATTTTTTTTTGTACGCACGCGTTCATTCTTTCAATTTGACCAAGCCAGTTCGGGTTGTATACTTTGGGGGATGTTGATATTTATATTCTCTTGACATATTTTGAGAACAATCTGTGCCATCCAGCGTTCCATACAATTTTCTATTTTGCTGGAAAATACGATTCAATTCTTCATAAACCAATGGTTGAGACTTCTGCTATTCAAATATGGAAATGGTCTGCTAAACATATACAGATGACGCTGTTCACATTCCAATATCCCACTTTTCCTTTCCTTAATTGTTCGTAAAAACAACTTCGATTTCACCGTTTCTTTGAAATGACACATTCTATCCAAATGGACCAAGTTGTCATCTTGTATGAACCTTCCCAATTCTGTTGCAATTTTGGTGATTTGCCTTTCTTACGCAGAAGATTCGTTGAACCCAGTTCCCTCTCTTTGCTTACCGCTCCAGAGACTAGTAGACGAACGGTCTGCCCCCCTAAGATGTTGACACCCCAACAATGGCCGAGAGCTCACCTTAAATCCTTCATTGTTTATTTCCAATGAAATAAACCTGTAAACTGAGCCAAAATGAGTGTACCATCATTTAGTATAACCTCTTTTAGCCATTTTAAAACATCATGTTACTGATTTTTGCGACCATCGAAAATGAGCAGTATCGCTTCGTGATCCGATTGTTGTTTTTGAGTAGCAAAACGTGCGCGAAAGTCAAGCCCATTCACTATGGTGCGTTTGGGACCATTTCATTCTCCCATAAAACCATTTGCCAAGAGTTTCGCCGTGTCCGCACGTTGGTTTTTGATAAAATCATGGCCTCGTATTGTCGGACCGCAGAGTGAAAGTTCGCGAGTTGGCTGATATAGCAAGCAACTCAACTGAACGCGTTAGCCATATCCTGCACGAGATTTTTTGCATGAGAAATCTGCCCGCGCGATATGTGCCGCATTTGCTCACACTGGAGAACAAGCGCAATCGTGAGACCACTTCAAAGACTTGCTTGACTCTGTTTAATCAAATACCGGAGCAGTTTCTGAGTCGTTTTGTGAACGCAGATGAGACATGGATTCATTGGTACATACCAGAAACCAAAGAACAATCGAAGCAATAGGTTTTACTGCTCTTCTTCCATGGTCGCAAAAATCACTAAGACGATGTTTTAAATTGATGCCAAAACAAAACTAAGCGTCGGATTGTCACCAAGTTTTAAAAAGCGGGCTAAAAGATGGTATACTCACTTTGGTTCAGTAGCGTCACCTGTCTTCCAATCCGAGTACTATCAAACAGCCCTCGTATGTCGATATATATCATACAAGTGTATATTTAAATATGTCGGTATTCCTTCCTACTTGGCGGTCACTAATTGAGCTCCCTTAAATTTTCCCGAAAAGTGTCCTAGGTCCGAGCAAGCAGTCATTCGACAGACAGAACGAACAGAACGAACACGACAAAACATCGAATGGTGTGATGGGCCGGTTTCACCTCAAGTAGGCAGGAAAATACATAGATAAATACCCCTTTAAATTTTTCTTATTTAACTGTGTGATCTTCCCCTAGTTGAGAGTATTTGTGATTCGCGGAATCCCATTAGGTTCCTTATTGTTCTCATGGTAAATCTCATAACTCTTTAGCGGTTACTTTTAAAATGTTCGCGTTCACGTTTAGTCATTCCGCTTTGCGATCGTACGGAATCGTAAGCCTCCCGTCGGTCGTCAAATTAAGTGTTCATTTTCTTTTAACTATATTTTAACAATCGGTGATTGTTAATCTTGTCATAAAAATCGGGTGGCGTCCACTTACCATACATGTTATTTACATTTATTTTCTTTCTATTTTCGAACCCCTTCGCAGCCGGTGTCCGCAGTTTGTTACCAACTACTGGTTGCAGTTCCGGTTTTCTTGCGATTTTCTTTTGGGAATTCTCTTTTATTCTACTGCCAACCACCATCCGTGTGTTTGCAGGTTTCTTTGGCTCGAGTTTTGTTTGATTGGCGGTAGCCCGCCACCACACTAAATAACTAATTGTGAAATCAATTGCAAAACCGCAGAATTTTTCAACAAAGTGGCGCTCAGACGTGGGGCTCTATTTATACACAATATAATATAAATATTTTGAGCAGTTTTGCTTTAACGAGTACAAAGTGCATAAACGGTATCTTTTCGGAAGGTGTCTGTTGTTATCAAAGTTCATTTAATCGGTGTTGTTTTTGTAGATTTCACGGGGAAGTAAGTAGCCGCAAAGGAAAAGAAGCGCATCGTTGGAAGTCTGAATACTAATATGCATGGTATATCGGAAAAATTCAGGAATCCCAGGTCCCATGTACACTGGCTCACAAGTAGGTTTTTAATTTCGATACCTTTGATATTTTGTCTTGTATCGCCAAATGCAAGTGGTCCATATTGTTATTCATATACCGACATATTTAAATATACACTTGTATGATATATATCGACATACGAGGGCTGTTTGATAAGTACTCGGATTGGAAGACAGGTGACGCTACTGAACCAAAGTGAGTATACCATCTTTTAGCCCGCTTTTTAAAACTTGGTGACAATCCGACGCTTAGTTTTGTTTTGGCATCAATTTAAAACATCGTCTTAGTGATTTTTGCGACCATGGAAGAAGAGCAGTAAAACCTATTGCTTCGATTGTTCTTTGGTTTCTGGTCTGTACCAATGAATCCATGTCTCATCTGCGTTCACAAAACGACTCAGAAACTGCTCCGGTATTTGATTAAACAGAGTCAAGCAAGTCTTTGAAGTGGTCTCACGATTGCGCTTGTTCTCCAGTGTGAGCAAATGCGGCACATATCGCGCGGGCAGATTTCTCATGCAAAAAATCTCGTGCAGGATATGGCTAACGCGTTCAGTTGAGTTGCTTGCTATATCAGCCAACTCGCGAACTTTCACTCTGCGGTCCGACAATACGAGGCCATGATTTTATCAAAAACCAACGTGCGGACACGGCGAAACTCTTGGCAAATGGTTTTATGGGAGAATGAAATGGTCCCAAACGCACCATAGTGAATGGGCTTGACTTTCGCGCACGTTTTGCTACTCAAAAACAACAATCGGATCACGAAGCGATACTGCTCATTTTCGATGGTCGCAAAAATCAGTAACATGATGTTTTAAAATGGCTAAAAGAGGTTATACTAAATGATGGTACACTCATTTTGGCTCAGTACCGCCACCTATATTCCAATCCGGGTACTCATCAAACAGTTCTAGTTTGTATACAGGGTGAGGTTTTTAACTTGAGACATCCAAATTACTCGAAAAATACGCGATATCGCGAAAAATGTTTCAGACAAATGTCACAAGGTTCTGA
This sequence comes from Volucella inanis, assembly GCA_907269105.1. Lineage (NCBI taxonomy): Eukaryota > Metazoa > Arthropoda > Insecta > Diptera > Syrphidae > Volucella > Volucella inanis. The sequence goes on along the minus strand of OU026156.1, from coordinate 124,879,113 downwards.
AGGGGACATAAGACGGTGACCACGAGTTTGACCTGGAGACCCATTTTTAAGGTCAAAAGAAGGTCACTTTTGATTTTTCAAATGATAATCCCTGATTTTCATTGCTCAGTCGTATTGCTTGTAGGCTTGTCATTTGTTTTTACATCCTGCGTTTAGCATAACCCAGAAACAACGGAGTGGACGTAGCAGTATTTTGTTTCCTTCGGGGTGATAAATTAGAGTGGGTCCCCTTGCCTCAAACCGTTGAATAATTGAATTCTTCCCATTTCGACGTTTATTTCCCGAGACTATTTCAACAAATGCTCGAAAATGTGACCATTCATTTCAATACACTTGTCTATCCGCGCTCTAAATGAACCAACAGAACTGAGAAGTATTTCTGGCGTAGTCTTCCGGCAAGCTTCAGTTATTCGTCTTTTCATGTCCGCTTGTGTTGTTGGATTTTAAGTAGCAGGCCATTGCCTCGGACCCCTTCGTTCGATCCATCGTTCATGGTAAACATTGTTTAATACGCCCCGGGCTATTTGGGAATAATGGGCTGGACAACCATCATGTTGAAACCACATTGTTTGTCGCAACTCCAATGGCAGTTCTTCTAGTAATACTGGAAGATGGCCCCGCAAAAAGTTTGCATACTTTTCGCCATTCAAGTTGCCTTCAATAAAATATGGACCTATTAATTTATCCCCAATAATTCCCGCCCAAACATTAACATCCCAAGGGTGCTGGCGTTCAACTTGTCGCAACCAAAAAGGGTTTTCGGTAGCCCAGTAATGCATATTATCTCGATTGACCTTACCGTGATTGGTGAAAGTCGACTCATCAGAGTCGATGGTAAGGATGGTATTTATGCCGATGTAATATCTTACAGACAGTCGTTTGAGAAATTCCTGATTCACCACTTATTTTTCGAGTGCTAATGTGAGGATCGTGTGCAACTGCAGATAACACTGCTATTTCATTGTCCTCAACAGCCACCCTATCTGACCGATTCCTTTTCTTTGGTTGCACACTTCTTTCACCAGTGAAATGTTGGATTACCCGATAAAAGGAAGAGCGCGATTGTATCTGGTCTGGGAAACGTTGGGCGTAAAGAGCAACAGCACCATCGATGTTCCTTCCACTTTTTCCATAAATCAATATCATTTCAATTTTCTCTTGAACTGAAATAGCCTGCATTATTAATCTGGAAAACTTTACTAATAATAATCAGTAGAAAAAAGGGCCGAGTGCACATCATACACTCTCAGATAAGTTAAGGACAATTTGTCTCTATCTGAAATTTCTTTGAGTTTTAACTTCACTCGAGGCAATAATGACTTCCTCAAAACAAATCTCGACCTTCTAACACCCTAACAACGTTGGAAACCGATTAATGATTTAGGCATGCCCGTGCAGTGGTATCTAGCACTGAATGAATAAGACGTTTGAGACAAAGTCGTGTGCCCCATTGAGGAATACGACTGAGCAATGAAAATCAAGAATTATCATTTAAAAAATCAAAAGGGACCTTCGTTTGACCTTAAAAATGGGCCTCAAGCTCAAACTCGTGGTCACCATCTTCTGTCCCCTTCAGAACCTTGTGACTTTTGTTTGAAAGATTTTTCGAGATATCTCGTACTTTTCGAGTAATTTTGATATTTTGAGTTTTATGGTGCGCTCTGACGGGAAAATAACGCATTTTTGAAAAAAGTGTTGCATGTAAAAGAATTGTAATTTTTCACTCAGATTACGAATTTGTCAAAAAAATAAGGGTTCCCAGTAAAAAATCAAAAGTGACCTTCGTTTGACCTTGAAAATTGGTCTCAAGGTCAAACTCGTCGTCACCATCTTCTGTCCCCTTCAGAACTTTGTGACTTTTGTCTGAAAGATTTTTCGCGATATTTCGTACTTTTCGAGTAATTTTGATGTCTTAAGTTTTAAGGCACCCTTTGACGGGAAAAGAACGCATTTTTGAAAAAAGTGTTTCATGTAAAAGAATTATAATTTTTTACGCAGATTACGAATCTGTCAAAAAAATAGGGGTTCCCATTAAAAAATCAAAAGTGACCTTCGTTTGACGTTAAACATGGGGCTCAAGGTCAAACTCGTGGTCACCATCTTATGTCCCCTTCAGAACCTTGTGACTTTTGTCTGAAACATTTCTCGCAATATCGCGTATTTTTCGAGTAACTTGGATGTCTCAAGTTAAAAAAACTCACCCTGTATAATATCATCTTTAAGAACACATAAAAAGTCTCACACTTCTGAAGTATTTCGAGCCCAATTCCTCGAGCGTAAAAACAATTTAATTTTTTCTTTATCTCCACACAGACGGATCCCGATTACAACACAACAGTAGCTTCACCACTGAAAATAAAATAATATTCTCCTTCCCCTTTACACTTCTGTCTTTCCAGCCGAAATTATCGCTATCCTGAAAGAACTCCAATACACAAAATCTTAATAAAAAAAAAATGCTATATGCACAGACTCCCTGTCATCCATTGATGCTATCGCCAACATTTGCAACCAAAGTTATTACCCTTCCCTAATACGAAAACTTCTATATTTACAATTTCCTAAAATTAAACTTATCTGGGTCCCAGGCCACGTTCAAATCGCGGGCAATGAATTCGCAGACCAAGTTGCTAAGGACTCCCTCAAAACAGCACCCTTGTTTTCTGCTAACTTCAATCTCCATATCCTCTTAGAATCTCAAGAATCAAATTCTTTTTCCAAACCAACCCAAAAGAACTCCTCTCAAATCCCAATAAAAAAAAAACATAAAGCAATTACTCCAATTTCTTAAAGGTGTAAGGATATGAATACCCTTTTACTGGTTTTCTCCAGGGCGCGGGCGGGTGGTGTAGTAGTTTGAAACTCAGGTGTATTAGGTTTCGATATTTTTCCCAGAGGTGGTAGTTAAACTGGACAGGACGAGCAAGTGCATCCTCAACCAGTGGGTCTCAGTACGTGCTAGTTGTTAGTTCATTACATTTAGCCCAGCCAGTTTTATGCCTTCATGTCAGAGTGGACGCCGACGGTATTCATGCAAATTCTACGAAAAGACTTTTTCAGAGAATTGCCTGGCACGGGATTCGAACCCGCGACCCTCTGCTTGAGGAGTGTACGCATATACTACTACACCACAGCCACCCCATTTTTAACCTTATTTAACTTCACGAACATAACTGAAGGCCTAAAATGCTCTGGCTAGCCTTACTTACTTATAATTTTATTTCTAAGTAACAGAATAGAATAGAATAGAATAGAATAGAATAGAAGCATACTTAAAAAAAAACAACAGATTTCCACTCCGATATTACATGTCATTACACTACGTTCCTACCCCGTTTACCATTATGTTTTCAATAAGCTCTGTTGACAGAGTTATTTTCATATAATGTGAGTGAATCTATGAGTGTTACTGTGGGGGGGTTATTATGGCTCTTGGGCGGATGTTTTTACTCGTATTTTTATTTTTATTTATTTATCTATTTTTTTATTTATTTATTTTTTTTTTGTTTTGCTCATTTTTCATTTGAATTAAAGCATTACGTTTACGGTGTACCCATTCACACATATGTACATACGCTGAATGCGTTTCCTACGGTTTATGATTCTATATCACGTTTCGTAATAAGCCATTGCCAGTGCAGTACCTGTTTCCGTTCTAAGTGAATATTATTTTGATCAAAATTTTTTCTGTCCTTTCTCTACTTTTTAGTCTGTGCTTTTTGCTTTGATTCTGCTATTAGTGAATATTTGATTTGAATTTATTTAAGTTTGTTATATAACATAACACACCTGTTATTCAAGTGGTAGTGAAGCTATTGCGAGTTGTTCACCCTCAGTTTTTGTTAACAGAGTTAATAACACTTTGTCATATATATGGTTTTCTAATAACGACTTGACAACTTTTTTTTTTTTAAATAAAAGGCAAATCATTTGAGATATTTCAAAAACTTTATTATTGGCTTGAAGTACAATCAAAACATTTATGAATGGAACTCGGCTTCGTTCATATGACCACCGCGGGAACGTTTGCAGCGGTCGATTCGTTGGACCCAATTTTCAACGACTCGGCCACACGATCTCTATTTTGCGTTTAATGTTGGCTCTGAGCTCTTCCAACGTCGTCGGCGTGTTGGCATCAGCCAATGACTTAACGTATTAATGTAGCCCCACAGAAAATAGTCAAGCGGCGTTAAATCGCACGAACGAGGCGACCAATCGACTGGCCCATGTCTTGAGATAGCACGCTCACCATACTTACTCTTCAATAAATCGATTGTAGCGTATGCTGTGTGGCTTGTGGCACCATCCTGTTAAAACCACATGTCGTCCAAGTCCATATCTTCCAATTCGGGCCAAAAATAATTGTTGATCATGGCGCGATAACGCTGACCATTCACAGAAACGTGACGATCTTTATAGTCGACGAAGAAATATGGCCCAATAACGCCGCCGGCATGCAAACCGCACCAAACCGTTATTTTTTGTGGATGAAGTGGTGACTCATGAAACGCATGTGGGTTTTCACTCGACCAATAACGCATATTTTGCTTATTGACGAACCCATTGAGCCAAAAATGAGCTTCGTCACTGAAGATGATTTGCGATGAAATTCATCATCTTTGCGCATCTTTTCCAGAACCCAATCGGAGAACGTTTGCAGACGTTGCTCGTTAGTGTACTTTACCATGATGAAAATGTTGAGTTTATTGAATAAATTGACAGTGACAGATTCATGATTAGTGAAAGAGTGCGTTCACAAATTAAATTCAAAGTTGTCAAGTCCCTATTGGAAAACCCTATATAAAAGATATCTCCTTACCTCAATTAAATAGCAACTTTCTATTTCTTTCTAATTCCCTTATCCCGAACTGCCGCCTATTAGGCGTGGGGACTGTACATTCAATACCCAGATACATTTTTGATACTCGTAAACGGCTTAAAGTTGACAGGGAATACAATTTGGAGAAATATGTAGATTTGCAATTGCAAGACAAGCAAACTGATGTAAGACATTCGTCCATATGCAGCTGTTTCATAAAGACAAAGTACATTGGGGAAATCTCGAGAAAGACTTGTGCCTGAATATCCGTTATATCTCTAAATTGTTAACTCAAATTTTATTTAAAGCCGTTTTTTTAGTTTCGTTTTCTTTTTTGTATCGCTTGAATTAAAAGGGTTTATCTCTTTTGAGTGGTCGAAGGAATGTTCAATTATAGTTTAAATGTTTATGTAGGTGCATACTTCTTATAAGCATTTTATATAAAGTATATAGTGAAATCTCCCTTGGGCGGACAGCAACTGTGCAAAATTGTTGTCTACATTACCATATGCCTAAATACCGTTGTCAAATTATCAGTTTATTGACATTTTTAATGTTGCTTTGGTATCTGCCTAAGAGAAAATATTTGGTTTATTATTTATAGGCGTAATTGCTGTCCGTGTCCGTTCAAGGGACTGTCCGTCAAAGGGAAATCGTAAACTATGCAAATTAAGTATATGGAGCAATTTCCGTTCAAAAAAATATGTTTCTCTATAGGGAGGTGCCCGCCTACGGGAGGTGTCCGCAAAGAGAGATTTCACTGTACATACAGACATACATGTAGTAAATGGTTAGATAACTGTAATTGTTAATTGTACATAATATGTTTGTATATTCATTCGGATGTATAATAATAATATAATATTCTCTCCCACGTCACCCAAAGAGATAGAATATCAGAATATCAGAATAGTCCCCATTCTTTAGTAAATACTAAAGAAGTAAAATTGAACGCATGTACAAACATAATATGTAGTTCATAATTAATATGGTATATCGACAGTGGCCTTCCTATACATTAATAGCCTTTTTCCATCTCTGCTGTTAATTTATCAACATGATAATGCGCAAATACAATCAGCCTTGATTGGTAAAACGTATATAGAGGGCCAAAAGCTGCCAAAATGATATTAGCTTGCCACCCTACTATGATGTTACTACTGATGGTATTTTGAGTGGTGTGCCAGCAAACGAAAATGAAAATCTCCATCGTGTTTTCACTGCATTGTGTACCTCGGTCGATTGCATACCAGCACCAGTGCCAAAGGAAATTTTTCGCACTAAAACCAAAACCAATTCAGATTTACAATATAGTAAAATTCAACGGCTGATAAAATTAAATTGCTGAAATCCGTAAATCGTGCATACAAGAAAACAAAAAAGTCGCTTTGTTTACATAATGTTAGCTTGCAATCTGACGTATCAATCTACCTTAATGAAAGCCTCTCTGCAGCCAATAATGCAATCTATCGGAAAGTTTTCCAATTAAAACATCGAAAGTAGCTGACATCTGTATTCACCCGAGGTGGGCGCGTTTATGTGCGTGTGAAACCAAACGAAAAAGTTTTTTTGGTAAATTCTATACACAACTTGGATTCATTTGCCGCCATCGAATAATATGATTAGTATCAACTTCACTTGTAAGCTACAATTCCAGTTTTTCCACTGCCTGCTAGTCTTTTGAGAGTTCACTATTCTGTTTGTTGTTTGAGTCTCTTTTCGAGAGGGCAATTTTCCGTTGGTACCATTAATGGGTGATATCAGCGGAAATCTATCCGTAGGCAATGGCTCAAATGATAACTTGCAAGAAGGCCTTAGGGTATGGCACATTAATGCACAAAGTTTATCGGGGAAAATTGAAGAATTTAGATATCTGTTTGTTCCTGCGTTTATGTTGTGTGTGTATCTGAGACGTGGTTTGATCCGAGGGTAAGTGACGAGCCATACTCCATGTGCGGTTATAAGATCTTTCGCGCTGACAGGAAAAATAGAACCGGTGGTGGCGTTGCTATTTATGTTCGTGATAGTTTAACTGTAAATCCTCTGTTTGAGTCACCCCTCGATAGTGATTTTCACATTTTATAAAAATTAAAAAAAGGAAATGCTTCTTTTGTGTCGTTTATAGACCCTACAATAATATTGACCTGTCACCCCTCTTTGACTTAGAAAATTATTCGTCGTTATACTTACGAACTATTTTGTGTGGTGTTTTTAATTGTAATATTCTTGAATATATGAGATCATTACCTCTTATTAAGTCCATTAAAATGCTTGGTCTTGATGTTGTAAATTCGACCATTCCAACGCACTTTACCGGTTCCAACATCACATTCTTGAAAATTTTTATCACCAGTGACTGCAGGAAGTGTTCTTTACCAAGGTTTCTGCTCCTGTTTTTTTCTAAACATGACCTCATTTTTGCCACTTTTAATCTAGTCACCAGTAACAAACAATCGGTTTATACATTCAGGGACTTTAAAAATCAAAATATGGAGCAACTTGAACAAGACCTTCTTTGCCTTGATTGGCATAACGTATTTTTTGAAACATCGGTCGATGCCCAAGTTAAATTTCTCCACTACGTAGTTTTACAGCTCTTCAATAAACATGTTAATATAAAAAGGAAAGCTGTCAAATGTAATAACATCAAGTGGTTTACCTCTGAAATTTTTGAGCGAAGAAACAAGCGTGATGCTGAATTTAAAATATGGAAACGATTTCGGATTCCCGAATACTATAACAGTTATTGGTTGTTACGTAACATAGTTAACTCGAAGATCGCCACTATTAGTGGTTTCAGTACGTCGATTATGCGCACCGTAAGTTCCTCGAATCGGATGAAGAATATTTCTCACAGAACGATGATTTTCGTAATACAGCTTAACAATTTGGAGACGATGTAGTGGTGTGAGTCTTTCCATGATGACTTGCCAAACGATATTGAACAAAAATGAGAAAGCAGTTTGATAAGAGTCACGCGTGATCGAACGAGCTCAAATTATGACTCATGACAGATAATTTTATTATTTACAAGCCTTTTAAATGATTTGCGTCTCAGTTGTGTTGAAAAATTTTTATCCGCGATGGAATTCAAACGTTATAGTGTGATTGCTTTATATTTGACAGGAAAACCACAAGTAGCTATCGTTAGAGCCCTCCAGCACCTCAACTTGAATAAATCATTTGTGTCTCGAACCATAGAACGTTACCGTGATACTGGCAGCGTTGCAAAACGCCATGGAGGTGTTCATAAAAAAAACAGCAGCATTGGTAGAAATGGTTCGGAAAGTGACGGCTTGAATTGAGCGAAATCAGCGTAGAAAAGGGAGAAAAATGGCTCGTGAGCTCAACATATCGTTGGAATGGATGCAACACATACCATTGAAGCCATTGAAGTTCCAAAAAGCACACGATCTTACACCGCAACAAAAAAAAGTTAGAGTTGAAAGAGCGAAGGAGTGCTATGCTTTCACGAAAGTGGTGAGTTGCGGAATTTGGTTTTGGGATGAGTCGCCATTTGTTATCGAGCGACCGAGTTTACTTGCCAGAGAGGTCCTTCGAAAATTTACACCTTCGGACGGCCACCAGAAAGCAGGCAGCACTGGGCCGCCATAACCGCCGATGGTCGCTCTCCGCTCGTATTTTTGGACCGTGGCGTCAAAATTAATGCTATCGTATACTGTGCAACTGTCTTAGAGGCAGTATTGAAGCCTTGGGCAAACAATCATTTCGGTCGGAGACCGTAGGCATTTTAACAAGACTCGGCACCGTCTCACAAAGCGCGCGTCAACCAAGATTGGTTAAAAAACAATGTTCCACACTGCATTTCTTCGACACAATGAAGTGTCGTTGGATTTCTCTGTCTAGGGTATTTTGAAGGCGAAGATTGGCACTAAAAAATAATAAAGTTTGGACCACCTCGTCGGAAATGGGCCAAAATACCGCAGAGCCACTTGCGTGCGAAGCTTTCTTCGGCCGTCTCAAGGGAATTATTCGCGCCAAAGGTGGACATATTGAAAACTACTGATACAATTTGAAAATTGATGTATTTTAAAACTTTTTTTGCTTTTGCACAATAAAATTTATCAAAAAATAAAAATATTATAGCATTTTAAAAAGTTGCAGTTCGAGTCAGTCACCCTGTAGAATCGAGTCTTTTAGACGTCCGATGACCTTATTAAAAATTACCTGTTCTAAAAATATTGTAAAAGCTTGTAAAAATACAAGTGAAAAAACAATGTCGCTCTGTTAAAATGAATACCGGTTACTCTGGTCATGCTAAAAAATCGAAAAGATATCAATGGCAGAAAAACATATTCAATTGATCATTCTGTCCCCGACTTCAGAACAGACTAATTGCATTGGGGTTGTATCCCTTTTTGCAAGAGTTATAACAATAATTTCAATGTAAGCCAGTGCCAATTTGTAGTATTTTAAAACTGAGCGATAGACACCCGTGTTCAAAAAAAGGCTCTTATATAGTATAAGGAATGTAACACATGGGCTGAAAAATTAGTGCCATTTTATAGTAAAACACAAAATTTTTGCAAAATTCAACTTTTTTATCAATATAGTTGCCTTCAAGGGCGATACACTGATTAAAACGATTTTTTAATCTTTCGATACCAGTTTTGTAATACGATTTCGGTTTAGCCTCAAAATAGGCCTCTGTTTCGGCGATTACTTCTTCATCGGTCTTAAATCTCTTTCCGGTGAGCATTTTTTTGAGGTCTGCGAACAGGAAATAGTCGCTGGGGGCCAAATCTGGAGAATACGGTGGCTGGGGAAGCAATTCGTAGCCGAATTCATTCAATTTTGCCATCGTTTTCATCGACTTGTGACACGGTGCATTGTCTTGATGAAACAGCACTTTCTTTTTCTTCAAATGCGGCCGTTTTTCTGCGATTTCGTCCTTCAAACGCTCCAACAACGCAATGTAATAGTCGCTGTTGATATTCTGCCCCTTTTGGAGATAGTCGATGAAAATTATTCCATATGTGTCCCAAAATACGGATTCCATAACCTTGCCAGCCGACTGTTAAGTTTTTGGACGAGGTTCTTCGCTTGCTCAGCTCTCAGCTGACTGCCGACTTGACTCTGGTGTGAAGTGATGGAGCTTTGTTTCATCCATTGTCACATACCGACGCAAAAATTCGGCTTTATTGCGATTAAACAGCTTTAAACACTCCTCTGAATCATCAACACGTTGTTGTTTTTGGTCGACTGTGAGCAAACGCGGCAGCCACTTTGAACAGAGCTTTCGCATGTCCAAATATTCGTGTATGATATATCCAACACGCTCTTTTAATATCTTCAGAGCCTCAGCTATCTCGATCAACTTCACTTTGCGGTCATTCGTAATCATTTTGTGGACTTTTTTGATGTTTTCATCTGCCTCTTTCGGACGTCCACTGCGTGCATCATTATCGGTGCTTGTATGACCTCTTTTAAATTTTTCAATCCACTTGCGAATGGTTCGTTCGGCTAGTGCAGAGTCCGGGTAACACTTATCAAGCCATTTCTTTGCATCGGCTGCATTTTTTCCCATCAAAAAGCAATGATAAATTAACACACGAAATTGCTTTGAATCCATTTTTTTCACAATAACAAAAGTTGCTTCACTCACAACACTATATCTCGAGAACTAATCATCCGACAGCTGTCAAATTTATACACGTATCTTTTGAAGGTTGGTACTAACTGAAAATCGAAACAGGAGAGCTTATGAAAGGCACAAGGAAAACAAAGTCACTATACGCAAATAGGTATCCTTACATATCACAAATAATGCATATTGACGTTTTTGAAATAGATATGAAAAATGTATTACCTGCATTGATAAATTTTCAAAAAATTTTTTAAATATAGGAAAAATCACTTTTATATCTACGAAGCAAAATTATAAAAGTTTTGCACTCTTTTAAAGCTCTTAGAATCTTAGTTAAAGATAACAGGCGAAGTTTCATAATCCAAATTATTTAAAATTATATCGAAACTCCAGAGGTTGGGTATTTAACTCAATCCCCAGAAGAGCAAAATAAATGGAACTGTTGAAAGAGTTCATTCAAAATGAAATTGAAGTAAAATCAAATCAAAAAATTTTAGAATTAATTAGGTGCCTTAAAAAGAATACCCTGACCTCACTATATTGGATATGTAATTTAATTCGTGCGGTTTTTTTTTTCAAAATTTGAACGTTTATAAGATAAACATGTACAATTGTATTATTCAAAGTATTGCCCATCGGAAGCTATGACTTTTTCCCATCTTTCTGGCAATTTATGGATCCCATCCCAAAAGAACTGCGCCGGCTTGGCAGCCAAGAATGAATCAAGCTAATTTTTGATATTCTGCTATGATGTGAACCGTATTTCAGTGATGGCGTTCTCCATCGACCGGAACAAATGGTAGTCGGAAGGGGAAAGGTCTGGGCTATAAAGCGGGTGGGGTAAGAGTTCCCATTCACTGTTTTCCAAATAGTTCTTAACCAGCAACGTGGGGCCGAGCGTTGTCATAATGAAAATTATTGCCTCGTATTTGGTCGCATACCGGGCGTAATTGTGTTCGGTAGCGTTGTCCATTGATGGTTCCACCCGGTTTTAGCAACTCATAATACAGCACACCCATCTGATCAAACTAAATACACCTTCGCGCCATTGATATTCGGCTTTGCCGTTGATTTGGCTGGTTGGCCGGGTTTCACATATGATTTTTTTGTCTGCCCAGGATGTTGATCGTCTTCCAAGCCAAAATCACCACTTTTAAATTGTGCAAATCACTTTTGGCACGTTCGCTCATCTAGCACATATTCACCATAAACTTCCACCAAAATACGATGATTTTCGGCAGCAGTTTTCTTCATATTAAAGTAATGAAGAAGAACTCCCTGCAAAAACACTTTTTCAGGCACAAAGTTCGACATATTTGAGTGAAAAAAAGTTATTGTTGTTTACGCTTCAAATGAATGACATATACTGAAATGACGTACAATGACAGTAGTTTTCCAACGCATGTTCCAATGGAATAATAACAATGGAATAATACAAGTTACGCCATCTCTTAGCAAACCGCACGAGATGGCGGTTATAGACCCAATAATTGAAATACTTAACAAGCTACTGATCGATATAACAACTCAATTCATTCTGTAATAAAGAAAAAGCCAAGTTACATTTTCCTGTTTATAATTCAAAAAATAAACTGTCGACTACTGTTAAAAGATACAGACGTGATTGGAAGATTATTAAATAATAGCTTTGTTCAGTGAGGCTGTTCCGGACTGTTCCGAACAGAAAATAACAAACTTTCCTGTTCGGTGAGAAAAATATCTGTCCGAATCTGTTCTGCTCTGTGTTCAGTGAGGTTGGTTCAATTTGTTCGGAACAGAAAATCTTGCACCCACTTTTGGTTCGATTACTCTTTAAGATCAAGAGTTTTGCCAACAAATTTTCGAACAATCTTTTAGATGTGAGGAAGAGGATTTTGTACCGCTAACCAAAGCTATATGGCTTGAGAAGAACTGCCAATTGCTAATAACCCTATACAAACAAATTCGCCCAAAGCTGGGAAAAAAATTTGAAGTCAAAACCTAACGCATGAATTATTTTATTTTCTTGAACGTTTTGAAAACATACTTCGATGAATTACAATTAACTTTTGACATATGGTATGGGCTGTATCAAAATCAGCTGTACTGTACTTTTCTGTTCTCATTTGATTTTACGTTTTTCATAAATCTGTGCTGTTCTGTTCTTGTTTTTTCTCACTGAATAAAGTTAATATCTCTTATTCAATTAATAAATACTGTATATTTAAGGGATGTCCTGAATTAGAATGTTCAAAAAAAATGTTTTTTGTGTTCTTTTTTAGAAGGAAAATTACATAAGTAGTTGTTCGAAAATATCACTGTACTAGGTGGGATGAAAAGTAGCCTCCTTGGGAATGAAAAAAAAAAGTAAATAAATGAATAAATAAATAAAAAAATCAAATGTTTTTTTAAGTTTGATACACTTATTTCAGCGATTTTCCAACTTCTTGATCCCGTCCGAAAAGTAATTTTCCGGAAGACGCCAGTGGCGTCGATGATTTCCTCGCGTGAGCTGAATTTTTTATTGATGAGCCATCTTTTGAGGTTTAGGAAGAGATAATAGTCCGAGGGAGCCAAATCGGGCGAATACGGTGGATGCGACAGCAATTGGAGCCGTAAGTGATTGATTTTAGCCGTGGTTGCGATGGTCTTGTGCGCCGGTGCATTGCCTTGCAAAACAAAAATATTTTTTCGCTTCATGTGAGGCCGTTTTGCAGCGATTTTGTCCTTCAACTGCTCCAATAATGCACAGTAATAGTCGCTGATGATGGTTTTTTCTTTTTCGAGGTAGTCCAGGAAGAATATACCATGACAATCCCAGAAAACCGACGCCATAACCTTTCCGACCCATCGAGTCTCCCTCAGCCGCTTCGGAGCACTCGTGCCAGCTTCAGTCCATTGCCGGGCACTCATTCTGTTCTCTGGTGTGATATAGTGGATCCAAGTTTCATCAACAGTTACCAATCGACGCCAGAAGTCTGCCCGATTCCGCATCAACAAATCCAAACACTCTTTCGAAGTGCTCTCGCGTTCATGTTTTTGGTTAGGAGTGAGTATGCGCGGCAGCGGCAGGATAACTTTTTCATATGCAGAATATTACCCAAAATATGGCGTGTGCGCTCAGTACTACTCTTTGTGGTATGTGTTAGCTCGCGCACCTTCAATTTCCGGTCAGCCAACACCATTTTATGTATTTTTTTGACATTGTCCTCTGTAACCGCAGCGGAGGGCCTAGTGGAGTTGCGTCCACAACGAAACTCTCGAAAACAATATTTGACGGTGTAATCTGACGGAGCATTAGCCCCATAATATTGACCCAACTTTTCTTTTGTTTCCATCGCCGTTTTGCCTCTCAAAAAATAATGTTTTATGAGAGAACGAAAATCGTTTTTGTTTATACTCAACATGATGCCAAACACGTCAACAACAATCAGATGTCAAAACAAAACTAAAGACAGTATCGCACTGAAATATGCGATATGTCTGCCTAAATATGAACGGACAAGGACAAGGCACCATAAACTTTTTTGCAGTAGCAGGTGTAGATTTATCTAATGTATTTATAATGGTGTTTCTTATCGACTCGGTTAAGTATAAGTCTTATTATTGTCGCTATTAGGTTTTAATTTAATTCATAGATTCGAGAACTGACACTAGCTCTAAGGCAAGCTCGAAGTCTTTATATATATATATATCCTTGCAATTTATTGCCACTCCTCCCCCTTCCTATTTCAACCTTGAAATAAATTATAGCTTAAAATTTTACCTATTGGCTTCTTTTCTTTTTTTTCCAATATGACAACCCATGTCCATCAAGGGGATACACGGTTCTTAGGGTAGTTTTACATGGGAGACGCATTCATTTCTCCTGTTTTTTTCTTTTTTGTTCGGATGAGCAGTTAAAGGGGATTTAGAAGGGGCGTAAAATATCTCTGGGAGCCACCACCAAAGCTCTAATTCCGTTGTATTGTTGCTGCCGACTAAGACAGGGCAATAATAAACAAAAACAACATATATTACTATTACCTGCTAGCTATCCACTTTTCATTGCATTGTTAAATGTTTGTGTGTGTACGAATGATAGAGCTTATTCCTTTCAATACAATCACTTAACTTAATACAGTTACAATTTACAATCCAATCGCTTTTCTCAACCGCTTTTATTTTATCTCATCTTTTACTTAAACCACTTTATCACTACTCACAATTCACATTTCAAATTCCACTTTAGAAATGACTTGCATATTTTGTGGGACGCTGATGTATATACTTCCCTGACATCATTCCATACACTTTTCCAATTTATTAAAATTTCCTATAAGTTTCCATTCTCCAATATCCAATGGTGCTCATGGACACCGTGGATAGGGATCTCAATTTTGTTGCACTTGGTAACCGAACTGTTTGACCAAATAAGATATCGGATGGTATATGTCCTGTTGAACTATGGACCGCGTTTCGGTGGGTCTTTAAGAAGACCCTTTTTCGATTCCAGTTCCAGTTCAATGTATTTGAACTGTGGAATGATTAGCTGCATACGAGATTTTGTTCCACCTGTACTTTCATAAGCGCGTCCCACTGTAGCAAATACGTCCTCAGAGTTTGGCTCCGGTCCGGTATACCCCATCAGCTTGGTTTTTCCTTATTTTCGCCATTTCAAAGCTGGGTGTTCTCTCCGAAGTAAGAACTTTTTTCCATAGGGATACTTATGGAAATGCTTCGTAGCTTAGAACTAAAGCCAGCAGCTCGCGCCGAGTTACGCAATAGTTTCTTTTAGGTCTAAAATGTACCTTTCTTTACTATGCAACCGCTTTCTCTTGACCATGATGAACTTCAGAGACCACTGCTCCGACACCAACATTGCCATCGTCTATGTCCACGATGAACATTGTTCCGATTATGGGGTAACCCAAGATGAGGGCATTGCACAGCTGCCCCTGAACTTTTGGCCTTTTTCTTTAAGCTGTTGCAGGCTCTTTCTAATACCAACAAAATCTTTTTCGAATATTCTGCAATACGTCCCAAGAAATTTCTCAGTTGGTGTTTATCTTTTGGGGCAGGCCAAATTTTCACCGCTTTGAATTTGTCAAAATCTGCTCTTATACCTTCCGCGAATGTAATTTGACCCAGATATTTTACTTCAGGACAGGGCACACACACAAGGCACACTTTTCTGGGGTCAGCATCAAGTGAGCACTTAGTAGCGTCTCAAATGCTTGTTTTAGATTTTGGTGATGTTTCTCAAACGTCATGCCAATAACGATAACACCGTCTATTTAGAAAAGGCAGGTTTTCCATGTGATACCTTGCAATTTTCGTTCCACTAATCACTCGAAAGTAGTCAGAGCGTTGCACAGTCCAAACGGCAAAAGCGCAAACTGCCAAAGACCGCTTCCTGTAATGAAAGCCGTTTTCTCGCGATCTTTTCGATTAATCTCCACCTGTCAGTAACGGCTCTTCAGGTTTAGGTTGAAAACAATTTCGGTTC
Source organism: Volucella inanis (assembly GCA_907269105.1). Classification (NCBI taxonomy): domain Eukaryota; kingdom Metazoa; phylum Arthropoda; class Insecta; order Diptera; family Syrphidae; genus Volucella; species Volucella inanis. The sequence goes on along the minus strand of OU026156.1, from coordinate 124,863,219 downwards.
AGTAAGCGTATCCAAAGTGTCGTTAATTCTTGGTAGTGGGTAGCTATACTTTTTACTAACATCGTTGACACGTGGGTAGTCTGTGCACGTGGTAGTAGACGGGTGCTGCCGTCTTTCTTCTTCACGAGAACCACTGGAGATTCCCACGGACAATGCAATTCTTCAATCAGCCCCTCAACTTTCATCCTGGACAGCATTTCGACAACTTTTGTTTGCTTTGCCAAAGAAAGACGCAGGTTGACGGTCTCTCCGATGTAAATACGGTCTTAACAAGTTGCGTATATCCATATTATCCGTGTTATATAGCAAATATATCAGCGCACTCACCGATTAGTTTGTCTGCTTTGTTACGCAGCTCTTGTGCAATTTACAGAAGCTAAGAATTTTGTTTTTGATTCTCATACTTTAGACCCTCGCGTTCGGTGTTGCACGATTTCTTTCCGTTGTAGTCTAAGGGGAGATTCATCGTAAGGTTTGATTTTCAATAGGCTTTTTTGACAGATCACGCATGACGCCTATCAAACTGCCTTATCACTTTTGTTCAGTATCGTTTGGCAAGTCGTCATGGAAAGACTCACACCAGAACAAAGTCTCTAAATTGTTCAACTGTATTACGAAAATAAGCGTTCGAGGAACTTACGGTGCGCATAATCGACCTACTGAAACCATTATTGCCAATACCATTCGCAAATTTGAGTCCCAATTTACATTAGTGGATGATACTCGACCGGTTAGATCACATCCAGCACGTAGTGAAAAGACTATAGCAGCTGTAGCTGAGAGTGTACCCGAAGACCGTGACGAATCGATTCGTCGTCAACTTGTGCAAGAATTGAAGCCAGACGACTTGAATTTGTGTCATATTTTTAGTGAATGCGCTAAAAATATCGTGTTTTATCGTGAAATTTTGTTCAGTTATGAAACCCATTTCTGGCTCAATGCATACGTTAATAAACAAAATTGCCGTATTTGGGCTGATGAGCAACCCGAAGAGTACCAATAGCTACCATTACATCCATTAAAAAGAACGGTTTGGTGTGGTTTATGGGCTGGTGGAATAGTTGGTCCATATTTCTTCAAAAATGAGGCTAATCAGAATGTTACCGTCAATGGTAACCGTTATCGCGCCATTTTAAACGGACTAAGTGCTTCCTAAAATTCAAGCACATGGTTCCGGTAAGGTCTGGTTTCAACAAGACGACGCTAAGAGCCATACAGCGCGTGAATCAATGGACTTGTTGAGAAATTATTTTGGTGAGCACTTAATTTCACGTTTTGTTACGGTAAATTAGCCGCCTATATCGTGAATTATCACACCTTTGGACTATGTTCTCTGGGGATATGTAAAGTCTCGGGTCTTCAGTAATAAGCCAGCTATGATTGACGCTTTGGAAGCCAACATTACTCGTGTTATCTGCGAAATACCAGTCGCTATGCTCGAACGAGTCACCCAAAATTGGCCCTTCGGAATGGACCACCTCAAACGTAAACGTGGCCAACATTTACATGATATCATTTTCAAAAAGTTAAGGCAATAAATTGTTCTTTTAAAGAATAATAAAAATATTAAGTTCACTTTCAAATTTATGTGTTTTATCTACATTATAAATCAAACCTTACGATTAATGACCCTATATATAGCCTCAATAGGTGCACATTTTACCACTATCTTTCTCTTTTCACCTTTACACTGAAAGTTTTTGAATTTAGAGTCCTTACAGGAAGCATGGTGTTCTTTGTTTCCACTTAAGTTTTCCCCAAAATGAAGTCTCTCCATTTTTCTGTATCCATTAAACAGAATCGGTGGCTATCCGGAACACTTTCCACTTTTGCCCCATCAATTGCTTCCGAAGAAGTCTCTAGAATCTAATTTCAGCAGATGACGGCTTTTAAGTTGGAAGTTTTGGCGTGTCCGTATATCATTGTTATCTACATGTTCCCGTATTTCAGTACATGTGCCCCAAAGTGCACTACTGGTCCATGTTCTTTCATGAAATCTATACTAATGACAAACTCGTCGTATATGTCAGCCAACAGAAAAACGTGAGAGAAGTCTATTCCAGCCAGGTGGATTTTTATATATCACCATATATGGTACCTTAGCTGTTCCTCCCGTATATGTTCTCAACTTTAACTGCTAGTGCCATGCAAAAAGGATTTTTACACTAGATCCCAGCTGATGATTGAGGCCGTAGAACCGGTATCTTTTTTTGTCATACAATTTTCCTTTCCACTGACTACTTCTACTAGAAGACTTCCATTTCATATTTTTGCTAGCGTGACTTGATGGTGACCCTGGGGCCGTCGCATCCTACTACCAACCTCTGTCCCGTGCTAAGCATTTCCCAACTCATGTCTTTGGGAAGGTTGAACGGCCATTTTCTACCTCTACGAGGCATTTTCAAAACGTAAGATAACTTTTGAATTTTCGCCGGCAACGTACATTCGATTATCGATTTCTTTTTTCCTGCGTTGGTACACATGTCCCAAATATATATTCACAGATTTTCAATTATTATAAAAAATTGAGGTAAGAGTTTGCATACAATTTTGTGTAAAAATGGAATCAAATACTCTAGGACACTTGAAATGTCGAAACCAAAGCCCAATCTTCCCAATGGAAACACCCAGGAGAACCAAGACCGAAAAAGATCCCTGTTTTATTTCGATTACCTTGGCGTACTGCATCAGGCGTTTTTACCTCAACGTCTTATAGTTAATAAGTAGTTTAACGTCCGGAGTTGTGGAAAAACAACTCATGCGTTTTGCATCACGATAATGCACCTGCATTATCGTTGCTTGTGAGAGTTTTTGGCCAAAAATAACACGACAAACAGGCCTCAGCCACCATATTCACCAGATTTGGCCCCATGCGATTTTTAAATGTTCCCAAAACTGAAAAGACCTGTTAAAGGACGTAGATTTGCAACGATTGAGGAAATAAGAACGGGATCGCTACCAAATAGTGCTTGTGAGAAGTGCTTCGTGGATTTGAAAAAATGTTGGCACAAGTGTATTATATCTTAGGGACATTACTTTGAAGGAGACGACATAAATAAATATATTTATATAAAAATATAAAGGGAGGAGGCATTTTCGTCACGCCGGTTACTTATAGTGTCTTTGAAAATGCCCTATTTTATTGCAGCGCATTTTTTGTCTATCCCGCGGAGTATGTTGCTCCTCGGCACTATGTTTTGCGCAGGACCATTTAACAGATGCTTCTACCCTGACGAATCGGATATTGTAAACCTCCTGCATGTGGCTATCCTCAAACTGTTTCTCGATAGCTTGTACTTAAGCCACATAATCTTTATGCTTTCCGATGTGCAGATATTCTGGTTGCATAATACTAGCAGTTACAGCTTGAGAACAACTACGGGAGAAACCGCAAGGGTATAGGGTAAAGTCCGCATGAAAATTTAGCTGGATGGAATAAACTTCTCTCACGTGTTCTGGTGCCTGAAATATGGGACGATTGCATCATTGGTACCGATTTCTTGAAAGAACATGTACTAGCAGTGGGCTTTGGGGCACAAACCCAGAAACACGGGAACATGGATATACGGAAACGCCATTACTTTCAGCCTTAAAGTATTCATCTGCCGAAATCAGGTCTTAAAGCCTTCGTCGGAAGCAATTTTTTGAAAAAAAAAAAAAATGTTGGGGTCGAAGATCTTATCTCTCAAGTTCACTACGGTCAAGAGAAAGAGGTTTCATCTGGCTACAAAGCATTTCCATAAGTACCTATATGAACAAGAATTCATATTTCATATAGACCACGCAGCTCTGTAATTGCTACTACAATTTAGAACAGCAGAAGGCCAAGTTACGAGGTTGATCGAGCAGTTGCAGGGCTACGACTTTTAAGTACAACACCGAAAGGGAAAACTACAGTCATATGCTGATGCTCTCTCTCGCCGATCGCGTAGTGTTTAATGTAAACGCTGTAACTCCAGTGGGTTGGAGTACAGACGAAATCCGTTCCTCGCAACAGGCAGATAATAACATCGAACCCATATTGACCTGGACAAAACACGAAGAAAGGCCCAGCTGGCAGAATATATCGGGCCGTTGCCAAACTATCAAGGCATATTATTCATAGCGAGACTCATTATTTTAGGAATTAACAAGATGTCGAAGAAGGTAAGGGAACATTTCTATTAGCTATTCACAAAACAATATGTCGAGAATTGATGAAAGTAAAGTAAAGTGGCAAGTAAAGCCACAGGGACAAATGTAGCAATACCATGTTGGAAAATCATTTCAACGAATAGCCACCAACATCGCTGGCTCGTTTCTTAAAAACTTAAATGGCAACCGATAAACTCTCGTGCTCATGGATTAATTCAGTAAATGTCCAGAAGTGTTTGCTATCCCAAAGCAAGAATCTAAGACAGTAGCAGAAGTCAACAATTGCGTGAGCAGATTTGTGGTCATTTTGGAGCTACTTTCCAATCAAGGGCAAAATTTTGTATGAAATGTCTTGAATGAGTATCTATCTAAGGTCGTCAGCAATTGCCATCGGGACTGGGATCGACACATACCCCTCATCTTAATGGTGTACTGAAAAGCGGTTTATAGTTCAACATAACATACACCATCCGAGATCTTATATGGTCAAATAGTTCGGTTGCCAAATGCAACGAAATTCGAATGCCTCCTACAGAAACCCAGAAGGCAAACGACTACGTGGATGACTTGCGCAGCAGTCGGCTCAGAGAGTCAACAAAACATGTTCTCCATGATGGGCACGTATAAACCTATAGATTCTTCCTCCACTTGAGTACGTCGCCTTATTTCCTCCAACAGCAGGTCATCGTAATTAGGGGCGAGGAACGGCAACTTCAACTTGGAAACTAATAATAATAAACCAAGGAGCGGCTTCCCTTCAAAGATTTCCACCGCTGACCTGAAAAGCTGAGAAAAAAATTCTCCCCTTGCTTCCCTTAATTCCTCCACTCGTTCTAAGAAGAAATCAAGAGAAGATCCGCAACGCTGCCCTGAAAATTGCTATCCCCACTTTTCAATGCGCTCCTGACATTGTTCCTGTGTCGGCTCTTCCAGTTGTCTAAGTTCGATAGGTGTCGTCCATTCCGTTCGTCTTGTCGGAGAAATCGTCGGTAATCGGTCTACCTTACTTAATCCTGACACACCAGGGCGTATCTCCTCAACTGCCTCTTCATCCTCCCTTTCGGTTAATTCGGATAGAGGAATGAGTAACTCCCCTTTTAGTTAATTCCTCTCCGACATCTGCTTCTTGGAGGCCGGTCGTGACCTATCTAACTCGATCTTCGTGAGAATCTTCAGGTACTCCATTGATTTTCTATCACCTGGATGGTTTTCGAGAAGATCTTCTATCTCACATATTTGCTATCTGGTTGCGTCAGCGTCCTTTTTGAAGGTAAATGGGTATTTGTTATTGACACAAATGGAAATCCGTTCTTCTAGAAGACGTGTGGCACGAAGTAATTTTCGCATGCCATCTACTGTCCCCGTCTTCACCACGCGAGCTGCCATCTCGTAGCCAGCTCCTGGGATAACATATTTATCTCCATGTTTAAATATCGAAGTGTGTATAGCAACACCAAAGAGATTAAAATTAAATAATTTCAAAAAAAAAACAAAAAATACTCAGTTCCAAATCTCCAAAATATAAAATCGAATACCAAGGCAAGACTTATTTGTATGCAAGAATAATCCAAGAAACTCACTCCAAAGAAAACAACTCAACTCACAAAACGAATGGAAACAACAAACAAAAATAGAGAAAAAAAATCGCAGAAAAAAAAATTTAAAAAAAATTACCGAATAAATACACAGGGTAAGTTTTTTAACTTGAAACATCAAAATTACTCGAAAAATACGCGATATCGTGATAAATGTTTCAGACAAAAGTCACAAGGTTCTGAAGGGGACATAAGATGGTGACCACGAGTTTGACCTTGAGACCCATTTTCAGGGTCACTTTTGATTTTTTAATGGGAACCCTTATTTTTTTGACAGATTCGTAATCTGAGTTAAAAATTACAATTCTTTTATATGAAACACTCTTTTCAAAAATGCGTTATTTTCCCGTCAGAGGGCGCCATAAAACTCAAAGCATCAAAATTACTCGAAAAGTACGAGATATCTCGAAAAATCTTTCAGACAAAAGTCACAAGGATCTGAAGGGGACAGAAGATGGTGACCACGAGTTTGAGCTTGAGGCCCATTTTTAAGGTCAAACGAAGGTCACTTTTGATTTTTTAAATGATAATTCCTGATTTTGATTGCTCAGTCGTATTCCTCAATGGGGCACACGACTTTGTCTCAAAGGTCTTATTCATTCAATGCTAGATACCACTGCACTGGCATGCCTAAATCATTAATCGGTTTCCAATGTTGTTAGGGTGTTAGAAGGTCGAGATTTGTTTTGAGGAAGTCATTATTGCCTCGAGTGAAGTTAAAACTCAAAGAAATTTCAGATAGAGACAAATTGTCCTTAACTTATTTGAGAGTGTATGATGTGCACTCGGCCCTTTTTTTTTCTACTGATTATTATTGGTAAAGTCCTCCAGATTATTAATGCAGGCTATTTCAATTCAAGAGAAAATTGAAATGATATTGATTTATGGAAAAAGTGGAAGGAACATCGATGGTGCTGTTGCTCTTTACGCAAAACGTTTCCCAGACCAGATACAATCGCGCTCTTCCTTTTATCGGGTAATACAACATTTCACTGGTGAGGGAAGTGTGCAACCAAAGAAAAGGAATCGGTCAGATAGGGTGGCTGTTGAGGACAATGAAATAGCAGTGTTATCTGCAGTTGCACACGATCCTCACAATAGCACTCGCCAAATAAGTGGTGAATCAGGAATTTCTCAAACGACTGTCTGTAAGATATTACATCGGCATAAATACCATTCCTACCATCAAGAACTTTCTAGTGAGGATTTTCGCAAACGGGTTTCCTTTTGTCAATGGGCACTTCAGCAAATTGAACGAGAAAGCCTTTTCTTCGCCATTGTGTTATTCTCTGATGAGTCGACTTTCACCAATCACGGTAAGGTCAATCGACATAATATGCATTACTGGGCTACTGAAAACTTTTTGGTTTCGACAAGTTGAACGCCAGCGCCCTTGGAATGTTAATGTTTGGGCGGGAATTATTGGGGATAAATTAATAGGTCCATATTTTATTGAAGGCAACTTGAATGGCGAAAAGTATGCAAACTTCTTGCGGGGCCATCTTAAAGTATTACTAGAAGAACTGCCATTGGAGTTGCGACAAACAATGTGGTTTCAACATGATGGTTGTCCAGCCCATTATTTCCAAATAGCCCGGGGCGTATTAAACAATGTTTACCATGAACGATGGATCGGACGAGGGTGAGTTTTTTAACTTGAGACATCCAAATTACTCGAAAAATACGCGATATCGTGATAAATGTGTCAGACAAAAGTCACAAGGTTCTGAAGGGGACATAAGATGGGGACCACGAGTTTGACCTTGAGACCAATTACTCAGTCGTATTCCTCAATGGGGCACACGACTTTGTCTCAAAGGTCTTATTTTATTCAGTGCTAGATACCACTGCACTGGCATGCCTAAATCATTAATCGGTTTCCAACGTTGTTAGAGTGTTAGAAGGTCGAGATTTGTTTTGAGGACGTCATTATTGCCTGGAGTGAAGTTAAAACTCAAAGAAATTTCAGATAGAGGCAAATTGTCCTTAACTTATCTGAGAGTGTATGATGTGCACTCGGCCCTTTTTGCTACTGATTATTATTAGTAAAGTTTTCCAGATTAATAATGCAGGCTATTTCAATTCAAGAGAAAATTGAAATGATATTGATTTATGGAAAAAGTGGAAGAAACATCGATGGTGCTGTTGCTCTTTACGCCCAACGTTTCCCAGACCAGATACAATCGCGCTCTTCCTTTTATCGGGTAATCCAACATTTCACTGGTGAAGGAAGTGTGCAACCAAAGAAAAGGAATCGGTCAGATAGGGTGGCTGTTGAGGACAATGAAATAGCAGTGTTATCTGCAGTTGCACACGATCCTCACATTAGCACTCGCCAAATAAGTGGTGAATCAGGAATTTCTCAAACGACTGTCTGTAAGATATTACATCGGCATAGATACCATTCTTACCATCAAGAACTTTCTAGTGAGAATTTTCGCAAACGGGTTTCCTTTTGTCAATGGGCACTTCAGCAAATTGAACGAGAAACCCTTTTCTTCGCCAAGGTTTTATTCTCTGATGAGTCGACTTTCACCAATCACGGTAAGGTCAATCGACATAATATGCATTACTGGGCTACCGAAAACTTTTTGGTTGCGACAAGTTGAACGCCAGCGCCCTTGGAATGTTAATGTTTGGGCGGGAATTATTGGGGATAAATTAATAGGTCCATATTTTATTGAAGGCAACTTGAATGGCGAAAAGTATGCAAACTTCTTGCGGGGCCATCTTCCAGAACGAGGCAATGGCCTGCTAGATCACCTGATCACCACTGAAGAATTCAATGATTCAACAGTGGCAGGCAAGGGGACCCACTCTAATTTATCACCCCGAAGGAAACAAAATACTGCTACGTTCAGTTCGTTGTTTCTGGGTTATGCTAAACGCAGGATGTAAAAACAAATGACAAGCCTACAAGCAATACGACTGAACAATGAAAATCAGGAATTATTATTTGAAAAATCAAAAGTGACCTTTTGACCTTAAAAATGGGTCTCAAGATCAAACTCGTGGTCACCGTCTTATGTCCCCTTCAGAACCTTGTGACATTTGTCTGAAACATTTTTCGCGATATCGCGTATTTTTCGAGTAATTTGGATGTCTCAAGTTAAAAAACTCACCCTGTATACAAACTAGAACTGTTTGATGAGTACCCGCATTGGAATATAGGTGGCGGTACTGAGCCAAAATGAGTATACCATCATTTAGTATAACCTCTTTTAGCCATTCTAAAACATCATGTTACGGATTTTTGCGACCATCGAAAATGAGCAGTATCGCTCCGTGATCCGATTGTTGTTTTTGAGTAGCAAAACGTGCGCGAAAGTCAAGCCCATTCTCTATGGTGTGTATGGGACCTATTTATTTCCATGTTTAAATATCGAAGTGTGTATAGCAACACCAAAGAGATTAAAATTAAATAATTTCAAAGAAAAAAAAAATCTCCAAAATATAAAATCGAATACCAAGGGAAGACTTATTTGCATGCAAGAATAATCCAAGAGACTCACTCCAAAGAAAACAACTCAACTCACAAAACGAATGGAAACAACAAACAAAAATAGAGAAAAAAAATCGCAGGAAAAAAATTTAAAAAAATTACCGAATAAACACAAAGGGTGAGTTTTTTAACTTGAGACATCCAAATTACTTGAAAAGTACGCGATATCGTGATAAATGTGTCAGACAAAAGTCACAAGGTTCTGAAGGGATCATAAGATGGTGACCACGAGTTTGACTTTGAGACCAATTACTCAGTCGTATTCCTCAATGGGGCACACGACTTTGTCTCAAAGGTCTTATTCATTCAATGCTAGATACCACTGCACTGGCATGCTTAAATCATTAATCGGTTTCCAACGTTGTTAGAGTGTTAGAAGGTCGAGATTTGTTTTGAGGACGTCATTATTGCCTCGAGTGAAGTTAAAACTCAAAGAAATTTCAGATAGAGACAAATTGTCCTTAACTTATCTGAGAGTGTTTGATGTGCACTCGGTCCTTTTTTCTACTGATTATTATTAGTAAAGTTTTGCAGATTAATGATGCAGGCTATTTCAATTCAAGAGAAAATTGAAATGATATTGATTTATGGAAAAAGTGGAAGAAACATCGATGGTGCTGTTGCTCTTTACGCCCAACGTTTCCCAGACCAGATACAATCGCGCTCTTCCTTTTATCGGGTAATCCAACATTTCACTGGTGAAGGAAGTGTGCAACCAAAGAAAAGGGATCGGTCAGATAGGGTGGCTGTTGAGGACAATGAAATAGCAGTGTTATCTGCAGTTGCACACGATCCTCACATTAGCACTCGCCAAATAAGTGGTGAATCAGGAATTTCTCAAACGACTGTCGGTAAGATATTACATCGGCATAGATACCATTCTTACCATCAAGAACTTTCTAGTGAGAATTTTCGCAAACGGGTTTCCTTTTGTCAATGGGCACTTCAGCAAATTGAACGAGAAACCCTTTTCTTCGCCAAGGTTTTATTCTCTGATGAGTCGACTTTCACCAATCACGGTAAGGTCAATCGACATAATATGCATTACTGGGCTACCGAAAACTTTTTGGTTCCGACAAGTTGAACGCCAGCGCCCTTGGAATGTTAATGTTTGGGCGGGAATTATTGGGGATAAATTAATAGGTCCATATTTTATTGAAGGCAACTTGAATGGCGAAAAGTATTCAAAATTCTTGCGGGGCCATCTTCCAGTATTACTAGAAGAACTGCCATTGGAGTTGCAACAAACAATGTGGTTTCAACATGATGGTTGTCCAGCCCATTATTTCCAAATAGCCCGGGGCGTATTAAACAATGTTTACCATGAACGATGGATCGGACGAGGGGGTCCGAGGCAATGGCCTGCTAGATCACCTGATCACCACTGAAGAATTCAATGATTCAACAGTGGGAGGCAAGGGGACCCACTCTAATTTATCACCCCGAAGGAAACAAAATACTGCTACGTCCACTTCGTTGTTTCTGGGTTATGCTAAACGCAGGATGTAAAAACAAATGACAAGCCTACAAGCAATACGACTGAACAATGAAAATCAGGAATTATCATTTGAAAAATCAAAAGTGACCTTTTGACCTTAAAAATGGGTCTGAAGATCAAACTCGTGGTCACCGTCTTATGTCCCCTTCAGAACCTTGTGACATTTGTCTGAAACATTTTTCGCGATATCGCGTATTTTTCGAGTAATTTGGATGTCTCAAGTTAAAAAACTCACCCTGTATACAAACTAGAACTGTTTGGTGAGTACCCGGATTGGAATATAGGTGGCGGTACTGAGCCAAAATGAGTATACCATCATTTAGTATAACCTCTTTTAGCCATTTTAAAACATCATGTTACTGATTTTTGCGACCATCGAAAATGAGCAGTATCGCTCCGTGATCCGATTGTTGTTTTTGAGTAGCAAAACGTGCGCGAAAGTCAAGCCCATTCTCTATGGTGTGTATGGGACCTATTTATTTCCATTCCAAAGAGATTAAAATTAAATAATTTCAAAGAAAAAAAAAATACCCGGTTCCAAATCTCCAAAATATAAAATCGAATACCAAGGCAAGACTTACTTGTATGCAAGAATAATCCAAGAAACTCACTCCAAAGAAAACCAATCAACTCACAAAACGAATGGAAACAACAAACAAAAATAGAGAAAAAAAATCGCAGGAAAAAATTTAAAAAAATTACCGAATAAACAAACAGGGTGAGTTTTTTAACTTGATACATCCAAATTACTTGAAAAATACGCGATATCGTGATAAATGTGTCAGACAAAAGTCACAAGGTTCTGAAGGGAACATAAGATGGTGACCACGAGTTTGACCTTGAGACCAATTACTCAGTCGTATTCCTCAATGGGGCACACGACTCTGTCTCAAAGGTCTTATTCATTCAGTGCTAGATACCGCTGCACTGGCATGCCTAAATCATTAATCGGTTTCCAACGTTGTTAGAGTGTTAGAAGGTCGAGATTTGTTTTGAGGACGTCATTATTGCCTCGAGTGAAGTTAAAACTCAAAGAAATTTCAGATAGAGACAAATTGTCCTTAACTTATCTGAGAGTGTATGATGTGCACTCGGCCCTTTTTTCTACTGATTATTATTAGTAAAGTTTTCCAGATTAATAATGCAGGCTATTCCAATTCAAGAGAAAATTGAAATGATATTGATTTATGGAAAAAGTGGAAGAAACATCGATGGTGCTGTTGCTCTTTACGCCCAACGTTTCCCAGACCAGATACAATCGCGCTCTTCCTTTTATCGGGTAATCCAACATTTCACTGGTGAAGGAAGTGTGCAACCAAAGAAAAGAAATCGGTCAGATAGGGTGGCTGTTGAGGACAATGAAATAGCAGTGTTATCTGCAGTTGCACACGATCCTCACAATAGCACTCGCCAAATAAGTGGTGAATCAGGAATTTCTCAAACGACTGTCTGTAAGATATTACATCGGCATAAATACCATTCCTACCATCAAGAACTTTCTAGTGAGGATTTTCGCAAACGGGTTTCCTTTTGTCAATGGGCACTTCAGCAAATTGAACGAGAAAGCCTTTTCTTCGCCAAGGTGTTATTCTCTGATGAGTCGACTTTCACCAATCACGGTAAGGTCAATCGACGAGGGGGTCCGAGGCAATGGCCTGCTAGATCACCTGATCACCACTGAAAAATTCAATGATTCAACAGTGGGAAGCAAGGGGACCCACTCTAATTTATCACCCCGAAGGAAACAAAATACTGCTACGTCCACTTCGTTGTTTCTGGGTTATGCTAAACGCAGGATGTAAAAACAAATGACAAGCCTACAAGCAATACGACTGAGCAATGAAAATCAGGAATTATCATTTGAAAAATCAAAAGTGACCTTTTGACCTTAAAAATGGGTCTCAAGATCAAACTCGTGGTCACCGTCTTATGTCCCCTTCAGAACCTTGTGACATTTGTCTGAAACATTTTTCGCGATATCGCGTATTTTTCGAGTAATTTGGATGTCTCAAGTTAAAAAACTCACCCTGTATACAAACTAGAACTGTTTGATGAGTACCCGGATTGGAATATAGGTGGCTGTACTGAGCTAAAATGAGTATACCATCATTTAGTATAACCTCTTTTAGCCATTTTAAAACATCATGTTACTGATTTTTGCGACCATCGAAAATGAGCAGTATCGCTCCGTGATCCGATTGTTGTTTTTGAGTAGCAAAACGTGCGCGAAAGTCAAGCCCATTCTCTATGGTGTGTATGGGACCTATTTATTTCCATGTTTAAATATCGAAGTGTGTATAGCAACAGAAAAGAGATTAAAATTAAATAATTTCAAAGAAAAAAAAAATACCCAGTTCCAAATCTCCAAAATATAAAATCGAATACCAAGGCAAGACTTACTTGTATGCAAGAATAATCCAAGAAACTCACTCCAAAGAAAACCAATCAACTCACAAAACGAATGGAAACAACAAACAAAAATAGAGAAAAAAAATCGCAGGAAAAAAATTTAAAAAAATTACCGAATAAACAAACAGGGTGAGTTTTTTAACTTGAGACATCCAAATTACTTGAAAAATACGCGACATCGTGATAAATGTGTCAGACAAAAGTCACAAGGTTCTGAAGCGAACATAAGATGGTGACCACGAGTTTGACCTTGAGACCAATTACTCAGTCGTATTCCTCAATGGGGCACACGACTTTGTCTCAAAGGTCTTATTCAGTGCTAGATACCACTGCACTGGCATGCCTAAATCATTAATCGGTTTCCAACGTCGTTAGAGTGTTAGAAGGTCGAGATTTGTTTTGAGGACGTCGTTATTGCCTCGAGTGAAGTTAAAACTCAAAGAAATTTCAGATAGAGACAAATTGTCCTTAACTTATCTGAGAGTGTATGATGTGCACTCGGCCCTTTTTTCTGCTGATTATTATTAGTAAAGTTTTCCAGATTAATAATGCAGGCTATTTCAATTCAAGAGAAAATTGAAATGATATTGATTAATGGAAAAAGTGGAAGGAACATCGATGGTGCTGTTGCTCTTTACGCCCAACGTTTCCCAGACCAGATACATTCGCGCTCTTCCTTTATCGGGTAATCCAACATTTCACTGGTGAAGGAAGTGTGCAACCAAAGAAAAGGAATCGGTCAGATAGGGTGGCTGTTGAGGACAATGAAATAGCAGTGTTATCTGCAGTTGCACACGATCCTCACATTAGCACTCGAAAAATAAGTGGTGAATCAGGAATTTCTCAAACGACTGTCTGTAAGATATTACATCGGCATAAATACCATCCTTACCATCGACTCTGATGAGTCGACTTTCACCAATCACGGTAAGGTCAATCGAGATAATATGCATTACTGGGCTACCGAAAACCCTTTTTGGTTGCGACAAGTTGAACGCCAGCACCCTTGGGATGTTAATGTTTGGGCGGGAATTATTGGGGATAAATTAATAGGTCCATATTTTATTGAAGGCAACTTGAATGGCGAAAAGTATGCAAACTTTTTGCGGGGCCATCTTCCAGTATTACTAGAAGAACTGCCATTGGAGTTGCGACAAACAATGTGGTTTCAACATGATGGTTGTCCAGCCCATTATTCCCAAATAGCCCGGGGCGTATTAAACAATGTTTACCATGAACGATGGATCGAACGAAGGGGTCCGAGGCAATGGCCTGCTACTTAAAATCCAACAACACAAGCGGACATGAAAAGACGAATAACTGAAGCTTTCCGGAAGACTACGCCAGAAATACTTCTCAGTTCTGTTGGTTCATTTAGAGCGCGGATAGACAAGTGTATTGAAATGAATGGTCACATTTTCGAGCATTTGTTGAAATAGTCTCGGGAAATAAACGTCGAAATGGGAAGAATTCAATGATTCAACAGTGGGCGGCAAGGGGACCCACTCTAATTAATCACCCCGAAGGAAACAAAATACTGCTACGTCCACATCGTTGTTTCTGGGTTATGCTAAACGCAGTATGTAAAAACAAATGACAAGCCTACGAGCAATACGACTGAGCAATGAAAATCAGGAATCATCATTTGAAAAATCAAGTGACCCTCGATTGATCTTGGAAATGGGTCTCAAGGTCACAATTGTAATTTGAAATTGTTATTTGTAATTTTTTTGGAAGGTAATGCTTAAGATTTTTAGTGTATCCACTTTTTCAAGAGCAACTGCCATTGTTGCAGTGACACTTAAGTTTTCGACAAACATGGAGATGCTTAGTGTTTTTCCAAGGAAAGTTGAGCCCCAGAGGCACCAGTAGAATTTAAATCGATGTTGGGGGAACTGTCTTTCTTATTAAGCTTTTTTAATTATTGTAAAGTCATCGGCGTATGCACAGAATGTTAAATGTTTTTGTAGCGATAGAATAAGGGCAAGATTATTATATCCAATTAAAAACAAGGGGAAACAGGGAATCCCTGAGGGATAAAACTACGTTGTAATGTGTGAGTAGTCTTTCTTTCAAATAGGGGGATAAGTTTTTTTTATCATGGGGAAGGATATTCTGTCATTAGCTGGTGTCTTGCCTTTTAGTTGGTTTAAGGCTAAGTTTAGTTCGGTGAAGCTGAAACCCTTTTCGATGATTTATGGATGACCAGATTTTTGATTTAGGGGTAGCAAGGTTGATTTCAGAAGTCAGTTAATATAATGACTCGGCTTTAGAAATTTTTACTAGTCTTTTGAATAGGGCATAAGCCTTTTTGTAATAAATAAATTTTAGGACGATTTCTCAGGACTTTTTTTTTTTTTTTTTTTTTTTTTTACCTTAGTAGCTCGAGCTCCCTGTTCCACCAAGGGACTTTTGTTCTCTTGGTTCGAGGTTGAAATTGAGGAATGGAACGATTAGCACTTTGCAGAATGAATTTATGTATGTTGGCAGCTTCCTTAATTTTTGCTTTTGAAGCTTCTTTATTTATGTTATTGGTAGTGGGATAGTGAAATTAATATTTGTCTGGTAGTGCCTGGTAGAGCTGCCAGTTAGCGTTTTCTGTTTTGAAATTTGGTCTCTTTATGGAAGACATGGAAATAATGATGAGGAAATGATTACTTCCGCATAGATCTTTAGAAATACTCCATTTCGTATAAACAGCCAGGGTAGGTGAACAAAACGACAAGTCCACGTGGGTGAAGGAGGAACGAGTGCTAAAGTGGCTGGGAGATCCGTCGTTTAACAGTTGAAAATCTGATTTTGTCAGGAACTTGGCTATGGTGTTACCACGTTAGTTGTTTTTAGGCGAACGTCATCTAGAATTCCAACAGTTAAAATCACCTAATATCATAGTGGGTTGGTTATGGGAATCGATTACATTTATTAGGTTACCGAGGCTCAAAGTGTGTCCAGGAGGAATGTAGGCATTGATTATAGAAAATTTGAGCTTAGAGGTGATGGTGATACCCATAGCTTCAAAATCATTATTATTCATTGATATTCGATTCGTTGGTGAGGTTGTAGTCGTTATTTGATTGGTGTTTTAGAGGTGAGTGTAGTTGATTCGGTAATTCATAGTATTTGTTTTTATGAATGAGTGCTTGAGTTAGGTGAGAAATCGGTGACGTTGAAAGTGTTATGTTTTGTGGTGTGAGTTGATTTTGGTTGACACTTGACTGATGTGCGGAGGAGAGGGAAGTGTTTTTTTTTTTTTTTTTGATATGTCTGTATTGATGTTTAAGGTTTGTGCTGGATAATTGATGCTTAGTGCTTTTTGTATTGGAGTAAGAATTGGAGAGTTGACTGCTGTTTGATGTATTTTTCGTTTGTTGACAATGTACGGAGTTAACAGCTTGTGTATTTTTTTTCGGTGAAATTGGTTGCGGTAGAGAAAGTGTTTTCGTAATTGTAGCATAAGTGGCGGAGAGCGAGGATGAGAGGTTGGGAGTTGGTGCCTTGTATAAATATTTTTAGGATTTCTTTTCCCTGTATGTATGATTTGCAAAGTTTAGAGGATGCAGCATGTTCTTCCGACAATTGGCGCAAAGGGTGCGGGTACACATGGTAGGGTTGTGTGGTGGAAGATTACAGTTGTCGCAGGGGGGGTGTTATTACATCTTTTGGTGGTTTGGCCGAGACGCTGACAGTTTCGGGAACGCATGGGATTAGGGAAATATTGTCTTACCTTAACGTTGTACCAGCCGATGTCTACTGAGGATGGAAGGCAGAAGCGGTCGAAAGTAAGAAGAATAACACCAGTACAAATTTGTTTTGTTTTTTTAAATTTAAATGCTTCGGTAACTCATTGGCTTCTTATTTCTTTAACGACTTCTTCTGGAACGTTTATGAGGCAGGGAGCAAAGAATGTGCCTTAAGATAAGTTAAGAGTGTTATGGAGGGAAACTTTGATGGGGCAGATGTTTGATAGGGACTTTTTGTAATGTAAACAATTCAGTTATTTTCTGCGATTTAACCAGCACTTATAAATTTCCATTACGTAATTATGGATATATATAGATTCGTACCATCAATGCCTTTTTACAGGAGGAAAAAACTGAATGAAGTTAGAAGTTTTTTATCATCTGCAGTGGTTAAAATAATAAATTTTGGATCAGATTGGCATGATATCGTGGGAAAGGGGTTAAAGGGAGTAATAGTTGCAAATTCATCTTTCTTTTGTGTGTAGGTTCTGAGAGCATTTCAATATCCAGACCGTCAAACCGGTTTTTTGAAGGCACGTGGCCCCGTGAAGCCATTGAAAAACCGCTAATTTTTCACTGATTAGTATTAGTACGCTCACTACGTTACGTTATGTTGCTGGTACCGATGTTAGACGAAGACTGTGAGTATGCTTATTGCTTACATTTATTTGAGTGAAGAGAATTAAATATTTTGAGTCGCTCATGGCGTTAGTTGTTTCTCGCGGCACTAGAGTGCCGATTTCTTCAAGTGATAGCACTGTTAATTTCATATACAATGCAAATACGTACATTTTAGCTTTTTTCAGTTCTTGGTGCATCCAATATAATGACCCATGATTGTGAAAAAAAAAGAAATTTAAAGAAATGGTAGAGTTTTGAAGAAATAAAAATTTTGAATTTTTCCCAAAAATTTGATAATTTTGGCTCGCCAAATTTACGTTTTTCATTACGTTTTACTGCATAAAAAAACATAAACATATATACAAAATAAACAAAAAATTCAAAGCGATCAGATGATTTATTTTCAAGTTACAAATGCAGCAAATTTTAAAAATGTAGTTTCGAGAAAAACGGGTATGAAAAACTGGATTGTCACTGCATAAAAAAACATAAACATATATACAAAATAAACAAAAAATTCAAAGCGATCAGATGATTTATTTTCAAGTTACAAATGCAGCAAATTTTAAAAATGTAGTTTCGAGAAAAACGGGTTCAAAGATAAAATGATTGATTTCATTGTTATAAATAGAAAAATATATTAAGAGATAATCTGCTATTCCAGGCCCATATAATTCACCTTTCCCTTCTTCAAAAAGCCTCTGCTGGGCTGTTGAAGACCTCTTTCGAAACAGCTTTTTGGCGATGCTCTACTACTCGTAGTCTTGTTTCATCTTTACTAGCGACATAAACTCTTGTTGCAGCTTCAACTATCACACCCATCACATTAATTATTTTTAAAATAGATGTATAATCGTAGATAAATATTGAAGTAGCAAAGTAATTTGATAATTCAGTAGTTTTGAGACCACTGTGGAGCTGTTTCGGACCAAAGTGCCAAAGTGAACCATTGTAGCTTTCGTTATTATTTTGCGTTTAATTACCCTTAAATCTATCAACAATTCACGCAGAGACAAGTCCTCGTATATTGGCTTCAGAGCGTTTTGAACATTTGTATCAAGTGGGAGATAATCGTGTTAAACTTAGTCAAGTTCATTACTTCAGTTTCCTTTCAGCTCCAACTCTCTGCGCCTTCTGGACAGTTTCCATAGTTTGGATTCTTATCAGCTGAACGCAAATGATGAAACGTAGTCCAGATTGCTTTATACAATTCGTCCACATTATCTTGATGTCTCATGATCGCCATAATACTTTTGAAGTTTTTTTAATTAAGTTGACAGTTAATTTAACTTAGGAAGTGCTCAGTATAACGGTCACAGTAAAACTAAATGTGTCTGGTTCAGAAAACATGTGATGTAATTATAAACGAAAAATCCCTAAAGAGTAAACCTATTCATGCATTTCTGTATACTTAAAGGTCAGCAATAGAAACCAGAATCGTATTATAATAGTGTACGATGACGACAAAGCCAGAATAATAACTCTGGTAACAGCGTAGCAACTGAAACTTTCAGACCGCTGAACGGCTAAAGAGTTAGAAGGTTGTTACTCAAAAAGTATTTGAGATATTCATTTGAAATTTAAGTATATTATTGTACATAGATATATGAAAAAAAGTCTATTTTTCCATAATTTTACACTAGGTGTATCCCTTAATCCACACCAACACAGAAAGAAGTAACAACCATGACCAATAAATCCCTAAGGCAGTATTTTATCAAATGGAGAAAAATAGGAAAGTGTGCAAGACGATGTTTATTAATACCTTAGGAATCAAATAAGGAGTTGTCGATAACTCCCTGCCGAAAAGGTTAAATGAGAATGTGGCTTCATTTGACGGGAAAAGGGGTATGTAAGACCCTCGATTCCGCATTGATTAAAGGCATTAAGAAGAACATTATGAGATATCCTTGCGTTTTATCACATTACTGTTGAGAAGGAACTAATGCTGCACGCAGCAGTATCAATATTGATACTGCATGCACAATCACTTTGACCACCAACAATTTGTGTGTATCTTTGAGCCAATGATTAAGTCGAACTCCTTGATGAAGCCAGTATGAGTGCGAGTGCAAGCAAATGATATCATAGTAAAAGTAGACAGCGAAGGCTATTTCTCTCATTTCAACCTGAACTACAAGCAGAACTTCGGTATCGGCAAATGCAAATAAAAAGAATGTATCTGATGGTAATTAAACAGTGGTTAAATTTATTTGAGGCAATGTTATTTTTTATTTATTTGTTCTTATTTATATTTATAAACATAATTTTATTAACCATTTCATTATTTCATTCCTTTTTCGCATACAAGGATTCTTGCAAGTGAAAATTCCCCTTCGAAAGACGCTGACGATGCTGGTATTGAAAAAATTTTGCAGCTTAATTTATATATATTAAGGGAACTGACTTTTATTTTCATTCCACCCATGCAAAACATTAAATTTTTCTCATTTTAATTCTTATATTTGAAAAAGCCGCAACTCAGGTTTTAAATTCTGTCCGGACTTCTTAAAATATTTGGCCAGTTTTCCACATTTTCTCTCTATTTCAAGTAGTTCTGGAACCTCCTTGAATGCTTTTCAGAGCATTGTTCAGCAAATGATTTATACAATGAATATGGGCATATTCTTAAAAAACTTTTCAACCTTACTGCGAATAAACAAGCCTACAAATATATTACCGATTCTTCATGCTGCCTTCTACTATAAAATACAGTTACCTATAAATAAAACTTCTGGGAAAATGCCTCCGACCAAGCGCCCGATGTGATAAAATAACCATTTCCTTTTATTAAGGCTATTTCCTCCATTACAGCATACAGTTCCATACTGTATAGGTCTGCGACATTTCGGGATACCATTTTTGGATGAGGTAGTAGTTGGCTTACATTAACATTCGGTTCAAAAATACTTCCAATGCTGTTCTTTGTATGACATGACCAAAAATTTCCCACATCGGTTACTCATTACTTTTGCTTTAATTTCTGTCACTGTTAATTCCACACTAGATGGTGACAAAGACTTGAAACAAATATACGGACAAATACATGTCAAAAATATGCAATTCGTGAGAAATAAACGGAAGAGAGTGAATAACAAAGTTTCAGACAAACAGAAATAAATAGACGCCGACAAACATACATAGATTAGTTTATAAGGTAAGGATTAGCATAAAGACCTGGTCATGGTAATCAGCTTATAATTTGTTGAAATAATGTTATTCGTTTTTTAAAGCAGTCCCTATTTCTATGACCAGCTTTGAATTGATGTTAAAAAACTCATAATCTACACACATATTCAACTATACAAATCTAATATAAACAGATATATATAGACTTCAACTATACTTATGTCCATTATCAATAGAACCAAAGTTCGAATTATTGTCAACTTTATCCATTCTATTTATTAATCAAAAAGAATGCCGCCGGGTTAATTTGTTTACGTTCTGTCTTTACTGGAAACTTATTTTCGACTAACTGCAATTATTTTATGTGTACACAAATTTTACAGTGTGCATACATTCCTCAGTATTTAACTGTGACCCTTTCACGATCAGCAAAATGTTCGTAACAATGTAAGTGCGATCGTACGAAATGAATTGAGTCACACGACAGCAAAGCTTCGATTCAATGAGTCCATAAAATGAGTGAATCAAGAGGAATTGAATATATCATTTGAGTCACATGAGTCATTTTTAAGGTGTGCACAGTGTGATTCTTGACTGTAAACATGATTTAGTGGGCACTCGTGCAGATCTTCAGTACCAACAATATTGTGAAGAAGAGCAGTAGGAGAAAGCAGTTGCAAGCGACAGCACAATTATCAGTTGCAAATTTGAATTGCAGCAGGTCCCGCTTTGCCCAAGTTATCCGACGAATAACGCACTTTTATATGAACAACTTTCCAGTATATGACGTGCTATCAAAATAAGTATACAGCAACATCTGACAAGGCGGTAGAGGAAATTGTAAAGCGTCGAGCCTTCTCCTCCATTATTTTAAATCACTCCCAGTACGCGCTGAGAAAGTGAGATGCTTTAGCGACCGATGTGGTTTAAAGAATTTAAATCCATTTGTATTTGCGATGTATACGTATGAAGTACAATCAAACGCAAATCTAAAAATTATTCGCTTAAAAATTTATGGTTACTGATCATAGTGGATAGGAATGTAATGCAATCCATTTAGCAATTAGGAGCGAATCAAAGAGTGTGAGAAAGACTAGGGCCTGCGACTGCATTCAATAGTTTCATAATATTTTAAAATTAGGACCTTTAATTAGTTTCCCGTAATTTATTTTATTTTTTAATTAAAGCAAGAAGCAATATTAAAAAGCAATGAAAACAAGAAGATAAATGATTATTTAAATGCAATCAATGAAAAAAATTTTGAAGCAAGAAATGGGTAACCAACTATTTGTTAATATAATTAGGTTTTTCCCAGTAACCACATAATATTACAATAAATCTATATTGCCTTTATTAATTTTAACAGTCTAGTAAATTACTCGTCAAATTGTTTATTCTATTTTCTCAAAGTATAAAAAGTCGAGTTACCTAGTTCCCGCAAGCAGGTGATGAGTTTATCTCTATATTTATTTACATATTTATGGGTTATGTTATTTGTGTAGGGTGTATTACAAGTGTGTTTTATATAGGGTTTTCCAATAGGGGCTTGACAGCTTTGAATTTAACTTTTGAACGCACTCTTTCACTAATCATCAAACTGTCACTGTCAATTTATTTTGTAAACTCAACATTTTCATCATGGTAAAGTACACTAACGAGCTATGTTCTCCGATTGGGTTCTGGAGAAGATGCGCCAAGATGATGAATTTCATCGCAAAATCATCTTCAGTGACGAGGCCCATTTTTGGCTCAATGGGTTCGTCAACAAGCCAACTATGCGTTACTGGTCGGGTGAAAACCCACATGTGTTTCATGAATTACCACTTCATTAACAAAAAATAGCTATTTGGTGCCGTTTGCATGCCGCCGACGTTATGATGCCATATTTTTTCGTCGACGATAACGATCGTCACGTTACTGTGAATGGTCAGCGTTAACACGCCATGATCACAGATTATTTTCGGCCCGAATTGGAAGATATGGACTTAGACGACATGTGGTTTCAACAGGATGGTGCCACAAGCCACACAGCGCACGCTACAATCGATTTATTGAAGAGTAAGTATGGTGAGCTTGTTATCTCAAGACATGAGCCAGTCGATTGTCCGCCTCGTTCGTGCGATTTAACGCCGCTTGACTATTTTCTGTGGGGCTGCGTTAAGTCATTGGTTTATGCTAACACGCCGAAATGTGTGGCCGATTCGTTGAAAATTGGGTCCAACGAATCGACTGCTGCTACCGAACCCGTGGTTCGTAATGTTTTGATTGTACTTCAAGCCAATAATAAAGTTTTTGAAATATCTAAAATGGTTTGTCTTTTATTTAAAAAGAATTTGTCAAGTCGTTATTAGAAAACCCTATATTTATCAATATAACATATGTATATTGTATATATATATTTAATTAAATTTTGGTGTGGGCCATTTATTTATTTAATAATATAATAAAAGCTTAATCTAAATAAAAAAAAAATAGAATGGTAAAGATTAAGTTTGAGACGAGAAGTGTTTAGGTTGAAATCATAAGCGGGAAGATTTGAGGTGACGAGAATATCGCAAATTACGAGGACCGTGTTGAAGGAAATAGCAGTCGATGAATGAAGAGAATATCAGCCACGTCTCTACGTTTTTCTTAGGTATTAAGATTAAGATGTTTAAGGCGGTTACGATAGGGAGTCAAAATAAGGGGTCATCCCATCAAACGACATTGAATGTTCTCGCTGAAAGGGGGACCACACTTGGCTGACATATTTGATTCTTTAGACCACCGTTTGATAAAACTAAATAATGAGTGGATAAGAATTATCTCACAATAGAAAAATTCACAATGGAAATTTAACTTTGTTTAGTATATATAAGTATAAGTCATGCAGAAAATAAATTGATTTGACTTACGTGACAAAACCATAGATCGATAGTTGGAGATATTAAGGTCTGAACAATTTTTTAAAAGCCACGTGAAAAAACTGTCAAGGTTTTCTTGAATTAGAATAGAGTCTTGGGGTGAAGGAATAGTTTTGGAGAGCTATCGCCGACATTTGCAAACAAAGTTATTACCCTTGTTGATCTATGACATGTAAAAAAGAGATGATTTCTTCGGGCATACGATGCCTAATTCAAATTATTTAAATAACGAACATAAAATACAATCGCTTATTTTTAAGAGAAATTAAATCACAAAGCATTATGAACAATTAATAGTTGGTAAATGATTCTTGGGTATATTCTAAGTAAAAAATCGTTGCACAGTAAGGGCCTATTTCCAATGTTGACATCATTTATCGAGGATTTAAGAAAAGGCTTACTTTACATTACAACAAAATTGTTTTTTGACTGTTTGATGTTTTTTATGTTTGTTAAATAATGTAATAGGACGATTTTAACATTCGAATCGATATAGTCAATAAATTTGTGGAATATATCGTATTGAAATGTTGTGCTTTCACACGATATAACAGAGACAAGTTAACACAAAATATGTGATGGAAATACCTCTTAGGTTTTTCGCAGCTTTCGAAAAGTTTATGTCAACTGATACCTTCAATCATCATGTGTTTCATAAATAACAGTTATAGGACTGCAGCTTAAGGGAACTAAACAAGGGGGAAATCAATGAATCTATTGAGATGCAACAGGGTTGGCCAATAAGGTTTTACCATGGGAATAGTAAATACAAATATTATTGCATTTATAACGATAATAGTTTAATAACAATTATGGGTGAAAGGTAATAACGGACAAATGTTCGCCACAGCCTTGGCGGCATATAAATTTAGGATGACATTCTGACATAAATAATTCTCTATTTCGCTAATATACCTTATTACCTCGTCCTTTAGCTCTTGAATTGTTACTGACTTATTGGTATAGACCATGCTTTAGTTATAACCCCAAAGAAAGAAATCCAAGGGTTACAGATCTCACGATCTTGGTCTTCAATTGACATTGCTGCTTCGCGTGTTAAAGATAAAGTTATTGTTGCATTAGTTGTGTGGCAAGTGGCATCGTTTTGTTCGAACCACAAATCGTCGAAAGTGTAAGGCTTTGCTTAAAACCTCTGCGTCTTGTAGGGAATGCATTTCCGACCCCTCACTCACCCGTACGGTATCTTTTACAAAATGTGTCAAAGAATCTCCCCTGAAGGTTTTCGACACCTTATCGAAATCTACAAAATACTATAAATTCATTTAAACTCATATCCTTTGCGGTTTAAGCCATAGAAAATTTCAACAAAATCGATGTTATTGATACAGATTTTACTAAGGCTTTCGATAAAATATCACATCAATAGATCCTTTTCAAATTGTCTTCTTTCGATTTTGATACCATATTATTAAAATAAATATCTTCTTGCCTTGACAACCGTTCTTATAGCGTTCGCTTTAGGTCAGCCTTTTCAACCCGATTTTTAGTCACTTCTGGTGTCCCATAGTCATCTAGGTCCTCTTTATTTTATTTTAACTATAAACGATCTTGAGAGGATTATTAAACATTGTCCTCTATCAACTTACTTTGACGACACTTAGTTCTCCAAAACTATTTCTTCACCCCAAGACCTCAGACCTTAATATCAATGTCGTTTGATGGGGTGACCCTTTATTTTGCCTCCTTATCGTAACCGCCTTAAACATCTTAATCTTAATACCTACGAAAAACTTAGAGACGTGGCTGATATTCTCTTCATTCATCGACTGCTCTCTGGTTTACAATTATATTTCCTTCAACACGGTCTTCGTAATTTGCGATATTCTCGTCACCTCAAATCTATCAGTTTATGATTTCAACCTGAACACTTCTCGTCTCAAATTTAATCTTTACCATTCTATTGTTTTTTTTTTTTTTTTTTTTTTTTTTTTTAATTAGATTAAGCTTTTATTATATTATTAAATAAATAAATGGCCCATGAGATATTTCAAAAACTTTATTATTGGCTTAAAGTACAATCAAAACATTTATGAATGGAACTCGACTTCGTTCATATGGCCACCACGGGCACGTTTGCAGCAGTCGATTCGTTGGACCCACACATTTCGGACGAAATGGCCGCTATTTCGCGTTCAATGTTGGTTCTGAGATCTTCCAACGTCGTCGGCGTGTTAGCATAAACCAATGACTTAACGCAGCCCCACAGAAAATAGTCAAGCGGCGTTAAATCGCACGAACGAGGCGGACAATCGACTGGCTCATGTCTTGAGATAACAAGCTCACCATACTTACTCTTCAATAAATCGATTGTAGCGTGCGCTGTGTGGCTTGTGGCACCATCCTGTTGAAACCACATGTCGTCTAAGTCCATATCTTCCAATTCGGGCCGAAAATAATCTGTGATCATGGCGTGTTAACGCTGACCATTCACAGTAACGTGACGATCGTTATCGTCGACGAAAAAATATGGCATCATAACGTCGGCGGCATGCAAACGGCACCAAATAGCTATTTTTTGTTAATGAAGTGGTAATTCATGAAACACATGTGGGTTTTCACCCGACCAGTAACGCATAGTTGGCTTGTTGACGAACCAATTGAGCCAAAAATGGGCCTCGTCACTGAAGATGATTTTGCGATGAAATTCATCATCTTGGCGCATCTTCTCCAGAGCCCAATCGGAGAACATAGCTCGTTAGTGTACTTTACCATGATGAAAATGTTGAGTTTACAAAATAAATTGACAGTGACAGTTTGATGATTAGTGAAAGAGTGCGTTCAAAAGTTAAATTCAAAGCTGTCAAGCCCCTATTGGAAAACCCTATATAAAACACACTTGTAATACACCCTACACAAATAACATAACCCATAAATATGTAAATAAATATAGAGATAAACTCATCACCTGCTTGCGGGAACTAGGTAACTCGACTTTTTATACTTTGAGAAAATAGAATAAACAATTTGACGAGTAATTTACTAGACTTCTTTTCACGACCTATTTCCGGCATAACCACAGGTTTTTTTTCTTGTGACAGGGGTTGTTAAAATTAATAAAGGCAATATAGATTTATTGTAATATTATGTGGTTACTGGGAAAAACCTAATTATATTAACAAATAGTTGGTTACCCATTTCTTGCTTCAAAATTTTTTTCATTGATTGCATTTAAATAATCATTTATCTTCTTGTTTTCATTGCTTTTTAATATTGCTTCTTGCTTTAATTAAAAAATAAAATAAATTACGGGAAACTAATTAAAGGTCCTAATTTTAAAATATTATGAAACTATTGAATGCAGTCGCAGGCCCTAGTCTTTCTCACACTCTTTGATTCGCTCCTAATTGCTAAATGGATTGCATTACATTCCTATCCACTATGATCAGTAACCATAAATTTTTAAGCGAATAATTTTTAGATTTGCGTTTGATTGTACTTCATACGTATACATCGCAAATACAAATGGATTTAAATTCTTTAAACCACATCGGTCGCTAAAGCATCTCACTTTCTCAGCGCGTACTGGGAGTGATTTAAAATAATGGAGGAGAAGGCTCGACGCTTTACAATTTCCTCTACCGCCTTGTCAGATGTTGCTGTATACTTATTTTGATAGCACGTCATATACTGGAAAGTTGTTCATATAAAAGTGCGTTATTCGTCGGATAACTTGGGCAAAGCGGGACCTGCTGCAATTCAAATTTGCAACTGATAATTGTGCTGTCGCTTGCAACTGCTTTCTCCTACTGCTCTTCTTCACAATATTGTTGGTACTGAAGATCTGCACGAGTGCCCACTAAATCATGTTTACAGTCAAGAATCACACTGTGCACACCTTAAAAATGACTCATGTGACTAAAATGATATATTCAATTCCTCTTGATTCACTCATTTTATGGACTCATTGAATCGAAGCTTTGCTGTCGTGTGACTCAATTCATTTCGTACGATCGCACTTACATTGTTACGAACATTTTGCTGATCGTGAAAGGGTCACAGTTAAATACTGAGGAATGTATGCACACTGTAAAATTTGTGTACACATAAAATAATTGCAGTTAGTCGAAAATAAGTTTCCAGTAAAGACAGAACGTAAACAAATTAACCCGGCGGCATTCTTTTTGATTAATAAATAGAATGGATAAAGTTGACAATAATTCGAACTTTGGTTCTATTGATAATGGACATAAGTATAGTTGAAGTCTATATATATCTGTTTATATTAGATTTGTATAGTTGAATATGTGTGTAGATTATGAGTTTTTTAACATCAATTCAAAGCTGGTCATAGAAATAGGGACTGCTTTAAAAAACGAATAACATTATTTCAACAAATTATAAGCTGATTACCATGACCAGGTCTTTATGCTAATCCTTACCTTATAAACTAATCTATGTATGTTTGTCGGCGTCTATTTATTTCTGTTTGTCTGAAACTTTGTTATTCACTCTCTTCCGTTTATTTCTCACGAATTGCATATTTTTGACATGTATTTGTCCGTGTATTTGTTTCAAGTCTTTGTCACCATCTAGTGTGGAATTAACAGTGACAGAAATTAAAGCAAAAGTAATGAGTAACCGATGTGGGAAATTTTTGGTCATGTCATACAAAGAACAGCATTGGAAGTATTTTTGAACCGAATGTTAATGTAAGCCAACTACTACCTCATCCAAAAATGGTATCCCGAAATGTCGCAGACCTATACAGTATGGAACTGTATGCTGTAATGGAGGAAATAGCCTTAATAAAAGGAAATGGTTATTTTATCACATCGGGCGCTTGGTCGGAGGCATTTTCCCAGAAGTTTTATTTATAGGTAACTGTATTTTATAGTAGAAGGCAGCATGAAGAATCGGTAATATATTTGTAGGCTTGTTTATTCGCAGTAAGGTTGAAAAGTTTTTTAAGAATATGCCCATATTCATTGTATAAATCATTTGCTGAACAATGCTCTGAAAAGCATTCAAGGAGGTTCCAGAACTACTTGAAATAGAGAGAAAATGTGGAAAACTGGCCAAATATTTTAAGAAGTCCGGACAGAATTTAAAACCTGAGTTGCGGCTTTTTCAAATATAAGAATTAAAATGAGAAAAATTTAATGTTTTGCATGGGTGGAATGAAAATAAAAGTCAGTTCCCTTAATATATATAAATTAAGCTGCAAAATTTTTTCAATACCAGCATCGTCAGCGTCTTTCGAAGGGGAATTTTCACTTGCAAGAATCCTTGTATGCGAAAAAGGAATGAAATAATGAAATGGTTAATAAAATTATGTTTATAAATATAAATAAGAACAAATAAATAAAAAATAACATTGCCTCAAATAAATTTAACCGCTGTTTAATTACCATCAGATACATTCTTTTTATTTGCATTTGCCGATACCGAAGTTCTGCTTGTAGTTCAGGTTGAAATGAGAGAAATAGCCTTCGCTGTCTACTTTTACTATGATATCATTTGCTTGCACTCGCACTCATACTGGCTTCATCAAGGAGTTCGACTTAATCATTGGCTCAAAGATACACACAAATTGTTGGTGGTCAAAGTGATTGTGCATGCAGTATCAATATTGATACTGCTGCGTGCAGCATTAGTTCCTTCTCAACAGTAATGTGATAAAACGCAAGGATATCTCATAATGTTCTTCTTAATGCCTTTAATCAATGCGGAATCGAGGGTCTTACATACCCCTTTTCCCGTCAAATGAAGCTACATTCTCATTTAACCTTTTCGGCAGGGAGTTATCGACAACTCCTTATTTGATTCCTAAGGTATTAATAAACATCGTCTTGCACACTTTCCTATTTTTCTCCATTTGATAAAATACTGCCTTAGGGATTTATTGGTCATGGTTGTTACTTCTTTCTGTGTTGGTGTGGATTAAGGGATACACCTAGTGTAAAATTATGGAAAAATAGACTTTTTTTCATATATCTATGTACAATAATATACTTAAATTTCAAATGAATATCTCAAATACTTTTTGAGTAACAACCTTCTAACTCTTTAGCCGTTCAGCGGTCTGAAAGTTTCAGTTGCTACGCTGTTACCAGAGTTATTATTCTGGCTTTGTCGTCATCGTACACTATTATAATACGATTCTGGTTTCTATTGCTGACCTTTAAGTATACAGAAATGCATGAATAGGTTTACTCTTTAGGGATTTTTCGTTTATAATTACATCACATGTTTTCTGAACCAGACACATTTAGTTTTACTGTGACCGTTATACTGAGCACTTCCTAAGTTAAATTAACTGTCAACTTAATTAAAAAAACTTCAAAAGTATTATGGCGATCATGAGACATCAAGATAATGTGGACGAATTGTAAAATCCAACAACACAAGCGGACATGAAAAGACGAATAACTGAAGCTTGCAGGAAGACTACGCCAGAAATACTTCTCAGTTCTGTTGGTTCATTTAGAGCGCGGATAGACAAGTGTATTGAAATGAATGGTCACATTTTCGAGCATTTGTTGAAATAGTCTCGGGAAATAAACGTCGAACTGGGAAGAATTCAATGATTAAACAGTGGGAGGCAAGGAGACCCACTCTTATTAATCACCCCCGAAGGAAACAAAATACTGCTACGTCTACATCGTTGCTTCTGGGTTATGCTAAACGCAGTATGTAAAAGCAAATGACAAGCCTACGAGCAATACGACTGAGCAATGAAAATCAGGAATTATCATTTGAAAAATCAAGTGACCCTCGATTGACCTTGAAAATGGGTATCAAGGTCACAATTGTAATTTGTAATTGTTATTTGTAATATTTTTGAAAGGTAATCCCTAAGATTTTTAGTGTATCCACTTTTTCAAGAGCAACTGCCATTGTTGCAGTGACACTTATGTTTTCGACAAATATGAAGATGCTTAGTTTTTTCCAAGGAAAGTTGAGCCCTAGAGGCACCAGTAGAATTTAAATCGATGTTGGGGGAACTGTCTTTCTTATTAAGCTTTTTTAATTATTGTAAAGTCATCGGCGTATGCACAGAATGTTAAATGTTTTTGTAGCGATAGAATAAGGGCAAGAATATTATATCCAATTAAAAACAAGGGGAAACAGGGAATCCCTGAGGGATTATACCCTGTATAATATCATCTTTAAGAACACATAAAAAGTCTCACATTTCTGGAGTATTTCGAGCCCAATTCCTCGAGCGTAAAAATAACTTAAGTATTAAATAATTTTTTCTTCATCTCACACACAGACGGATCCCGATTACAACACAACAGTAGCAATGAACAAAGCAATGAACAAAGACAAATCATCTGTAAAAAAACACAATTCAGTGGCGCTTAGAAGAAACAAAAATAATACGTATAAGGCTGGGCAACAGTAAACTCAACCACGAACACTACATTAACAGAAACAAATCTTCGCTCATATCCCACATATCCTCTTAGAATGTCCATTCCTTCACAACTCAAGAATCAAATTCTTTTTCCAAACCAACCCAAAAGAACTCCTCAAATCCCAATAAAAAAAAAAACATAAAGCAATTACTCGAAATTCTTAAAGGTGTAAGGATATGAATACCCTTTTACTGGTTTTCTCCAGGGCGCGGGCGGGTGGTGTAGTACTTTGAAACTCAGGTGTATTAGGTTTCGATATTTTTCGCAGAGGTGGTTGTTAAACTGGACAGGACGAGCAAGTGCATCCTCAACCAGTGGGTCTCAGTACGTGCTAGTTGTTAGTTCATTACATTTAGCCCAGTCAGTGTTATGCCTTCATGTCAGAGTTGACGCCGACGGGATTCTCATATAACTACATGCAAATTCTACGAAAAGACTTTTTCAGAGAATTGCCTGGCACGGGATTCGAACCTGCGACCCTTTGCTTGAGGAGTGTATGCATATACTACTACACCACAGCCACCCCATTTTTAACCTAATTTAAGTTAACGAACATAGCCGAAGGCCTAAGATGCTCTGGCTAGCCTTACTTACATTTTAATTCTAAGGCAGTAATAGAATATTATGGAATAGAATAGAATAGAATAGAATAGAATAGAATAGAATAGAATAGAATAGAATAGAATAGAATAGAATAGAATAGAATAGAATAGAATAGAATAGAATAGAATAGAATAGAATAGAATAGAATAGAATAGAATAGAATAGAATAGAATAGAATAGAATAGAATAGAATAGAATAGAATAGAATAGAATAGAATAGAATAGAATAGAATAGAATAGAATAGAATAGAATAGAATAGAATGTTTTGCATGGGTGGAATGAAAATAAAAGTCAGTTCCCTTAATATATATAAATTAAGCTGCAAAATTTTTTCAATACCAGCATCGTCAGCGTCTTTCGAAGGGGAATTTTCACTTGCAAGAATCCTTGTATGCGAAAAAGGAATGAAATAATGAAATGGTTAATAAAATTATGTTTATAAATATAAATAAGAACAAATAAATAAAAAATAACATTGCCTCAAATAAATTTAACCGCTGTTTAATTACCATCAGATACATTCTTTTTATTTGCATTTGCCGATACCGAAGTTCTGCTTGTAGTTCAGGTTGAAATGAGAGAAATAGCCTTCGCTGTCTACTTTTACTATGATATCATTTGCTTGCACTCGCACTCATACTGGCTTCATCAAGGAGTTCGACTTAATCATTGGCTCAAAGATACACACAAATTGTTGGTGGTCAAAGTGATTGTGCATGCAGTATCAATATTGATACTGCTGCGTGCAGCATTAGTTCCTTCTCAACAGTAATGTGATAAAACGCAAGGATATCTCATAATGTTCTTCTTAATGCCTTTAATCAATGCGGAATCGAGGGTCTTACATACCCCTTTTCCCGTCAAATGAAGCTACATTCTCATTTAACCTTTTCGGCAGGGAGTTATCGACAACTCCTTATTTGATTCCTAAGGTATTAATAAACATCGTCTTGCACACTTTCCTATTTTTCTCCATTTGATAAAATACTGCCTTAGGGATTTATTGGTCATGGTTGTTACTTCTTTCTGTGTTGGTGTGGATTAAGGGATACACCTAGTGTAAAATTATGGAAAAATAGACTTTTTTTCATATATCTATGTACAATAATATACTTAAATTTCAAATGAATATCTCAAATACTTTTTGAGTAACAACCTTCTAACTCTTTAGCCGTTCAGCGGTCTGAAAGTTTCAGTTGCTACGCTGTTACCAGAGTTATTATTCTGGCTTTGTCGTCATCGTACACTATTATAATACGATTCTGGTTTCTATTGCTGACCTTTAAGTATACAGAAATGCATGAATAGGTTTACTCTTTAGGGATTTTTCGTTTATAATTACATCACATGTTTTCTGAACCAGACACATTTAGTTTTACTGTGACCGTTATACTGAGCACTTCCTAAGTTAAATTAACTGTCAACTTAATTAAAAAAACTTCAAAAGTATTATGGCGATCATGAGACATCAAGATAATGTGGACGAATTGTATAAAGCAATCTGGACTACGTTTCATCATTTGCGTTCAGCTGATAAGAATCCAAACTATGGAAACTGTCCAGAAGGCGCAGAGAGTTGGAGCTGAAAGGAAACTGAAGTAATGAACTTGACTAAGTTTAACACGATTATCTCCCACTTGATACAAATGTTCAAAACGCTCTGAAGCCAATATACGAGGACTTGTCTCTGCGTGAATTGTTGATAGATTTAAGGGTAATTAAACGCAAAATAATAACGAAAGCTACAATGGTTCACTTTGGCACTTTGGTCCGAAACAGCTCCACAGTGGTCTCAAAACTACTGAATTATCAAATTACTTTGCTACTTCAATATTTATCTACGATTATACATCTATTTTAAAAATAATTAATGTGATGGGTGTGATAGTTGAAGCTGCAACAAGAGTTTATGTCGCTAGTAAAGATGAAACAAGACTACGAGTAGTAGAGCATCGCCAAAAAGCTGTTTCGAAAGAGGTCTTCAACAGCCCAGCAGAGGCTTTTTGAAGAAGGGAAAGTTGAATTATATGGGCCTGGAATAGCAGATTATCTCTTAATATATTTTTCTATTTATAACAATGAAATCAATCATTTTATCTTTGAACCCGTTTTTCTCGAAACTACATTTTTAAAATTTGCTGCATTTGTAACTTGAAAATAAATCATCTGATCGCTTTGAATTTTTTGTTTATTTTGTATATATGTTTATGTTTTTTTATGCAGTGACAATCCAGTTTTTCATACCCGTTTTTCTCGAAACTACATTTTTAAAATTTGCTGCATTTGTAACTTGAAAATAAATCATCTGATCGCTTTGAATTTTTTGTTTATTTTGTATATATGTTTATGTTTTTTTATGCAGTAAAACGTAATGAAAAACGTAAATTTGGCGAGCCAAAATTATCAAATTTTTGGGAAAAATTCAAAATTTTTATTTCTTCAAAACTCTACCATTTCTTTAAATTTCTTTTTTTTTCACAATCATGGGTCATTATATTGGATGCACCAAGAACTCAAAAGAGCTAAAATATACGTATTTGCATTGTATATGAAATTAACAGTACTATCACTTGAGCGACTCAAAATATTTAATTCTCTTCACTCAAATAAATGTAAGCAATAAGCGTACTCACAGTCTTCGTCTAACATCGGTCTAACATCCCAGCCACTTTAGCACTCATTCCTCCTTCACGCACATGGACTTGTCGTTTTGTTCACCTACCCTGGCTGTTTATACGAAATGGAGTATTTCTAAAGATCTATGCGGAAGTAATCATTTCCTCATCATTATTTCCATGTCTCCCATAAAGAGACCAAATTTCAAAACAGAAAACGCTAACTGGCAGCTCTACCAGACACTACCAGACAAATATAACTTTCACTATCCCACTACCAATAACATAAATAAAGAAGCTTCAAATAACAAAAATTAAGGAAGCTGCCAACATACATAAATTCATTCTGCAAAGTGCTAATCGTTCCATCCCTCAATTTCCAACTCGAACCAAGAGAACAAAAGATAAAAAAAAAAAACAAAGTCCTGGAAAATCGTCCTTAAATTTATTTATTACAAAAAGGCTTATGCCCTATTCAAAAGACTAGTAAAAATTTCTAAAGCCGAGTCATTATATAAACTCACTTCTGAAATCAAAAATCTGGTCATCCATAAATCATCGAGAAGGGTTTCAGCTTTGCCGAACTTAACTTTGCCTTAAACCAACTAAAAGGCAAGACACCAGCTAATGACAGAATATCCTTCTCCATGATAAAAAACTTATCCCCCTATTTAAAAAAAAGACTACTCACACATTACAACGTAGTTTTACACAATTTAATTCCCCAACTATATAAAAATAGCATCGTCATCCCTACACTTGAATCTAATTCTGATAAATCTGTATCCAAATCATATAGCCCGATTTCCCTTAATCCTTGATCCGCTAAAGTATTTAGACCATCACATTACCGATTCGCTTTCAAGGAAAAGTCATTTATCTCTTATCTCCCTCGACTTTGCAAAGGCTTTTGACAAAATCGGCATTCACACAGTAATTGATCAGCTTTAAGAGTGGAAAGTAGGTGTCAAAATGATACGTTTTATAATAAATTGCATGTCGAACAGGAAAATAACAGTTCGTTTTAAAAACGCCTTATCTCCCTCCCTCCCCCTTTTCAACGGAATCCCTCAGGGATTCCCTGTTTCCCCTTGTTTTTAATTGGATATAATATTCTTGCCCTTATTCTATCGCTACAAAAACATTTAACATTCTGTGCATACGCCGATGACTTTACAATAATTAAAAAAGCTTAATAAGAAAGACAGTTCCCCCAACATCGATTTAAATTCTACTGGTGCCTCTAGGGCTCAACTTTCCTTGGAAAAAACTAAGCATCTTCATATTTGTCGAAAACATAAGTGTCACTGCAACAATGGCAGTTGCTCTTGAAAAAGTGGATACACTAAAAATCTTAGGGATTACCTTTCAAAAATATTACAAATAACAATTACAAATTACAATTGTGACCTTGATACCCATTTTCAAGGTCAATCGAGGGTCACTTGATTTTTCAAATGATAATTCCTGATTTTCATTGCTCAGTCGTATTGCTCGTAGGCTTGTCATTTGCTTTTACATACTGCGTTTAGCATAACCCAGAAGCAACGATGTAGACGTAGCAGTATTTTGTTTCCTTCGGGGGTGATTAATAAGAGTGGGTCTCCTTGCCTCCCACTGTTTAATCATTGAATTCTTCCCAGTTCGACGTTTATTTCCCGAGACTATTTCAACAAATGCTCGAAAATGTGACCATTCATTTCAATACACTTGTCTATCCGCGCTCTAAATGAACCAACAGAACTGAGAAGTATTTCTGGCGTAGTCTTCCTGCAAGCTTCAGTTATTCGTCTTTTCATGTCCGCTTGTGTTGTTGGATTTTAAGTAGCAGGCCATTGCCTCGGACCCCTTCGTTCGATCCATCGTTCATGGTAAACATTGTTTAATACGCCCCGGGCTATTTGGGAATAATGGGCTGGACAACCATCATGTTGAAACCACATTGTTTGTCGCAACTCCAATGGCAGTTCTTCTAGTAATACTGGAAGATGGCCCGCAAAAAGTTTGCATACTTTTCGCCATTCAAGTTGCCTTCAATAAAATATGGACCTATTAATTTATCCCCAATAATTCCCGCCCAAACATTAACATCCCAAGGGTGCTGGCGTTCAACTTGTCGCAACCAAAAAGGGTTTTCGGTAGCCCAGTAAAGCATATTATCTCGATTGACCTTACCGTGATTGGTGAAAGTCGACTCATCAGAGTCGATGGTAAGGATGGTATTTATGCCGATGTAATATCTTACAGACAGTCGTTTGAGAAATTCCTGATTCACCACTTATTTTTCGAGTGCTAATGTGAGGATCGTGTGCAACTGCAGATAACACTGCTATTTCATTGTCCTCAACAGCCACCCTATCTGACCGATTCCTTTTCTTTGGT
The DNA here is from genome assembly GCA_907269105.1 of Volucella inanis. Taxonomy (NCBI): domain Eukaryota; kingdom Metazoa; phylum Arthropoda; class Insecta; order Diptera; family Syrphidae; genus Volucella; species Volucella inanis. Next base: position 124,826,705 of record OU026156.1, on the reverse strand, counting down.
TGCACACTTCCTTCACCAGTGAAATGTTGGATTACCCGATAAAGGAAGAGCGCGAATGTATCTGGTCTGGGAAACGTTGGGCGTAAAGAGCAACAGCACCATCGATGTTCCTTCCACTTTTTCCATTAATCAATATCATTTCAATTTTCTCTTGAATTGAAATAGCCTGCATTATTAATCTGGAAAACTTTACTAATAATAATCAGCAGAAAAAAGGGCCGAGTGCACATCATACACTCTCAGATAAGTTAAGGACAATTTGTCTCTATCTGAAATTTCTTTGAGTTTTAACTTCACTCGAGGCAATAATGACTTCCTCAAAACAAATCTCGACCTTCTAACACCCTAACAACGTTGGAAACCGATTAATGATTTAGGCATGCCAGTGGTATCTAGCACTGAATGAATAAGACGTTTGAGACAAAGTCGTGTGCCCCATTGATTAATACGACTGAGTAATTGGTCTCAAGGTCAAACTCGTGGTCACCATCTTATGTTCGCTTCAGAACCTTGTGACTTTTGTCTGACACATTTATCACGATGTCGCGTATTTTTCAAGTAATTTGGATGTCTGAAGTTAAAAAACTCACCCTGTATAATATCATCTTTAAGAACACATAAAAAGTCTCACATTTCTGGAGTATTTCGAGCCCAATTCCTCGAGCGTAAAAATAACTTAAGTATTAAATAATTTTTTCTTCATCTCACACACAGACGGATCCCGATTACAACACAACAGTAGCAATGAACAAAGCAATGAACAAAGACAAATCATCTGTAAAAAAACACAATTCAGTGGCGCTTAGAAGAAACAAAAATAATACGTATAAGGCTGGGCAACAGTAAACTCAACCACGAACACTACATTAACAGAAACAAATCTTCGCTCATATCCCACATATCCTCTTAGAATGTCCATTCCTTCACAACTCAAGAATCAAATTCTTTTTCCAAACCAACCCAAAAGAACTCCTCAAATCCCAATAAAAAAAAAAACATAAAGCAATTACTCGAAATTCTTAAAGGTGTAAGGATATGAATACCCTTTTACTGGTTTTCTCCAGGGCGCGGGCGGGTGGTGTAGTACTTTGAAACTCAGGTGTATTAGGTTTCGATATTTTTCGCAGAGGTGGTTGTTAAACTGGACAGGACGAGCAAGTGCATCCTCAACCAGTGGGTCTCAGTACGTGCTAGTTGTTAGTTCATTACATTTAGCCCAGTCAGTGTTATGCCTTCATGTCAGAGTTGACGCCGACGGGATTCTCATATAACTACATGCAAATTCTACGAAAAGACTTTTTCAGAGAATTGCCTGGCACGGGATTCGAACCTGCGACCCTTTGCTTGAGGAGTGTATGCATATACTACTACACCACAGCCACCCCATTTTTAACCTAATTTAAGTTAACGAACATAGCCGAAGGCCTAAGATGCTCTGGCTAGCCTTACTTACATTTTAATTCTAAGGCAGTAATAGAATATTATGGAATAGAATAGAATAGAATAGAATAGAATAGAATAGAATAGAATAGAATAGAATAGAATAGAATAGAATAGAATAGAATAGAATAGAATAGAATAGAATAGAATAGAATAGAATAGAATAGAATAGAATAGAATAGAATAGAATAGAATAGAATAGAATAGAATAGAATAGAATAGAATAGAATAGAATAGAATAGAATAGAATAGAATAGAATAGAATAGAATAGAATAGAATAGAATAGAATAGAATAGAATAGAATAGAATAGAATAGAATAGAATAGAATAGAATAGAATAGAATAGAATAGAATAGAATAGAATAGAATAGAATAGAATAGAATAGAATAGAATAGAATAGAATAGAATAGAATAGAATAGAATAGAATAGAATAGAATAGAATAGAATAGAATAGAATAGAATAGAATAGAATAGAATAGAATAGAATAGAATAGAATAGAATAGAATAGAATAGAATAGAATAGAATAGAATAGAATAGAATAGAATAGAATAGAATAGAATAGAATAGAATAGAATAGAATAGAATAGAATAGAATAGAATAGAATAGAATAGAATAGAATAGAATAGAATAGAATAGAATAGAATAGAATAGAATAGAATAGAATAGAATAGAATAGAATAGAATAGAATAGAATAGAATAGAATAGAATAGAATAGAATAGAATAGAATAGAATAGAATAGAATAGAATAGAATAGAATAGAATAGAATAGAATAGAATAGAATAGAATAGAATAGAATAGAATAGAATAGAATAGAATAGAATAGAATAGAATAGAATAGAATAGAATAGAATAGAATAGAATAGAATAGAATAGAATAGAATAGAATAGAATAGAATAGAATAGAATAGAATAGAATAGAATAGAATAGAATAGAATAGAATAGAATAGAATAGAATAGAATAGAATATAATAGAATAGAATAGAATAGAATAGAATAGAATAGAATAGAATAGAATAGAATAGAATAGAATAGAATAGAATAGAATAGAATAGAATAGAATAGAATAGAATAGAATAGAATAGAATAGAATAGAATAGAATAGAATAGAATAGAATAGAATAGAATAGAATAGAATAGAATAGAATAGAATAGAATAGAATAGAATAGAATAGAATAGAATAGAATAGAAGCATACTTAAAAGAAAACAACAGATTTCCACTCCAATATTGCATGCCATTACACTACGTTCCTACCCCGTTTACCATTATGTTTTTAATAAGCTCTTTTGACAGAGTTATTTTCATATAATGTGAGTGAATCTATGAGTGTTATAGTGGGGGGGTTATTATGGCTCTTGGGCGGATGTTTTCACTCGTATTTTTATTTATTTATTTATTTTTTTTTTTGCTCACTTTTCATTGAATTAAAGCATTACGTTTGCGGTGTACCCATTCACACATATGTACATACGCTGTATGCGTTTCCTACGGTTTATGATTCTATATCACGTTTCGTAATAAGCCATTGCCAGTGCAGTACCTGTTTCCGTTCTAAATGAATATTATTTTTATCAGAATTTTCTGTTCTCTCTCTACTTTTTGGTCTGTGCTTTTTGCTTTGATTCTGCTATTAGTGAATATTTGATTTGAATTCATTTAAGTATGTTATATAACATAATACACCTGTTATTCAAGTGGTAGTGAAGCTATTGGGAGTTTTTCACCCTCAGTTTCTGTTAGCAAAGTTAATAACCCTTTGACATATATAGGGTTTTCTAATAACGACTTGACAACTTTTTCTTTTTAAATAAAAGGCAAATCATTTGAGATATTTCAAAAACTTTATTGTTGGCTTGAAGTACAATCAAAACATTTTTGAATGGAACTCGACTTCGTTCATATGGCCACCGCGGGCACGTTTGCAGCGGTCGATTCGTTGGACCCAATTTTCAACGACTCGGCCACACATTTGGTCCGAAACGATCGCTATTTCGCTTTTAATGTTGGCTCTGAGCTCTTCCAACGTCGTCGGTGTGTTGGCATCAGCCAACTTAACGTAGCCCCACAGAAAATAGTCAAGCGGCGTTAAATCGCACGAACGAGGCGGCCAATCGCCTGGCCCTAGTCTTGAGATAGCACGCTCACCATACTTACTCTTCAATAAATCGATTGTAGCGTATGCTGTGTGGCTTGTGGCACCATCCTGTTGAAACCACATGTAGTCCAAGTCCATATCTTCCAATTCGGGCCAAAAATAATTGTTAATCATGGCGCGATAACGCCGCCGGCATGCAAACCGCACCAAACCGTTATTTTTTGTGGATGAAGTGGTGATTCATGAAACACATGTGGGTTTTCACCCGACCAATAACTCATATTTTGCTTATTGACAAACCCATTGAGCCAAAAATGAGCTTCGTCACTGAAGATGATTTTGCGATGAAATTCATCATCTTGGCGCATCTTCTCCAGAACCCAATCGGAGAGCGTTTGCAGACGTTGCTCATTAGTGTACTTTACCATGATGGAAATGGTGAGTTTATTGAATAAATTGACAGTGACAGTTTGATGATTAGTGAAAGAGTGCGTTCACAAATTAAATTCAAAGTTGTTAAGTCCTTATTGAAAAACCCTGTATAAAAGATATTTCCTTACCTCCATTAAATAGCAACTTGCTATTTCTTTCTAATTTCCTTATCCCGAACTGCCGCCTATTAGGCGTGGGGACTGTACATTCAATACCCAGATACAGTTTTGATACTCCTAAACGGCTTTAAGTTGACAGGAAATACAATGTGGAGAAATATGTAGATTTGCAATTGCAAGACAAGAAAACTGATGTAAGACATTTGTCCATATGCAGCTGTTTCATAAAGACAAAGTACATTCGGGAAATCTCGAGAAAGACTTGTGCCTGATTATCCGATATATCTCTAAATTGTTAACTCAAATTTTATTTAAAGCCGTTTTTTTCGTTTCGTTTTCTTTTTTGTATTGCTTGAATTAAAAGGATATATCTCTTTTGAGTGGTCGAAAGAATGTTCAATTATAGTTCAAACACTTATGTAGGTGCATACTTCTTATGAGCATTAAATATAAAGTATACAGTGAAATCTCCCTTGGGCGGACAGCAGCTGTGCAAAATTGTTGTCTACATTACCATATGCCTAAATACCGTTGTCAAATTATCAGTTTGTTGACATTTTTAATGTTGCTATGGTGTCTGCCTAAGAGAAAATATTTGGTTTATTATTTATATGGGTAATTGCTGTCCGTGTCCGTTCAAGGGGTTGTCCGTCGAAGGGAAATCGTAAACTATTCAACTTAGGTATATGGAGCAATTTCCGTTAAAAAAAATATGTTTCTCTAAGGGAGGTGCCCGCCTACGGGAGGTGTCCACAAAGGGAGATTTCACTGTACATACAGACATACATGTAGTAAATGGTTAGATGACTGTAAATGTTAATTGTACTTAATATGTTTGTATGTTCATTCAGATGTATAATAATAATATAATATTCTCTTCCACGTTACAATATCAGACGCGTTTTTTTATAAGGTATTCCCTCAATATGAGTCCTAGTCCCCATTCTTTAGTAAATACTAAAGTAGTAAAATTGAACGCATGTACAAACATAATATGTATTTCATAATTAATATGGTATATCGACAGTGGCCTTCCATAGCCTTAATAGCCTTTTTTCATCTCTGCTGTTGATTTATCAACATGATAATGCGCAAATACATACAGCCCGGATTGGTAAAACGTATAGAGAGGGCCAAAAACTGCCTAAATGTTATTAGCTTGCCACCCTACTATGATGCTACTACTGATGCTATTTTGCGTGGTGTGCCAGCAAACGAAAATGAAAATCTCCATCGTGTTTTCACTGCATTGAGTACCTCGGTCGATTGCATACCAGCACCAGTGCCAAAGGAAATTTTTTCGCACTAAAACCAAAACCAATTCAGATTTACAATATAGTAAAATTTTCTTCAACGGCTGATAAAATTAAATTGCTGAAATCCGTAAATTGTGCATACAAGAAAACAAAAAAGTCGCTTTGTTTACATAATATTAGCTTGCAATCTGACGTATCAATCTACCTAAATGAAAGCCTCTCTGCAGCCAATCATGCAATCTATCGGAAAGTTTTCCAATTAAAACATCGAAAGTAGCTGACATATTTATTCACCCAAAGTGGGCGTGTTTATGTGCGCGTGAAACCAAACGAAAAACCTTTTTTGGTAAATTCTATAATTCATTTGCCGCCATCGAGTAATATGATTAGTATCAACTTCACTTGTAAGCTACAATTCCAGTTTTTCCACTGCCTGCTAGTCTTTTGAGAGTTCACTATTCTGTTTGTTGTTTGAGTCTCTTTTTGAGAGGGCAATTTTCCGTTGGTATCATTAATACGTGATATCGGCGGAAATCTATCCGTAGGCAATGGCTCAAATGATAACTTGCGCGTTCTTCTTAAAATCTTTTGTGGACAGCAAGAAGGCCTTAGGGTATGGCACATTAATGCACAAAGTTTATCGGGGAAAATTGAAGAATTTAGATATCTGTTTGTTCCTGCGTTTATGTTGTGTGTGTATCTGAGACGTTTGATCCGAGGGTAAGTGACGAGCCATACTCCATGTGCGGTTATAAGATCTTTCGCGCTGACAGGAAAAATAGAACCGGTGGTGGCGTTGCTATTTAGGTTCGTGATAGTTTAACTGTAAGTCCTCTGTTTGAGTCACCCCTCGATAGTGATTTTCAGTATTATTTTATAAAAATTGAAAAAAGGAAATACCTGTTTGGTGTCGTTTATAGACCCTACAATAATATTGATCTGTCACCCCTCTTTGACTTAGAAAATTATTCGTCGTTATACTTACGAACTATTTTGTGTGGTGATTTTAATTGTAATATTCTTGAAAATATGAGATCATCACCTTTTATTGAGTCCATTAAAATGCTTGGTCTTGATGTTGTGAATTCGACAATTCCAACGCACTTTACTGGTTCAAACATCACACTCTTGAAAATTTTTATCACCAATGACTGCAGGAAGTGTTCTTTACCCAGGTTTCTGCTCCTGTTTTTTCTAAACATGACCTCATTTTTGCCACTTTTAACCTAGTCACCAATAACAAACAATCGGTTTATACATTCAGGGACTTTAAAAATCTAAATATGGAGCAACTTGAACAAGACCTTCTTTGCCCTGATTGACATAACGTATTTTTTGAAACATCGGTCGATGCCCAAGTTGAATTTCTCCATTACGTAGCTTTACAGCTCTTCGATAAACATGTTCATATAAAAAGGAAAGCTGTAAAATATAATAACATCAAGTGGTTTACCTCTGAAATTTTTGAACTAAGAAACAAGCGTGATGCTGAATTTAAAATATGGAAACGATTTCGGATTCCTGAATACTATAACTGTTATTGGTTGTTACGTAACATAGTTAACTTGAAGATTAATGAACCCAATCGCCGCTATTAGTGGTTTCAGTAGGTCGATTATGCGCACCGTAAGTTCCTCGAATCGGACGAAGATAACGGAGATTTTCGTAATACAGCTGAACAATTTGGAGACGATGTAGTGGTGTGAGTCTTTTCATGATAACTTGCCAAACGATATTGAACAAAAATGACAAGGCAGTTTGATAGGAGTCACGCGTGATCGAACGAGCTCAAATTTTTACTCATGACAGTTAATTTTATTATTAACAAGCCTTTTAAATGATTTGCGTCTCAGTTTTGTTGAAAAATTTGTGTTGAAAAATTTTTTCCCGCGATGGAATTCAAACGTGATAGTGTGATTGCTTTATATTTGAAGGAAAACCACAAGTAGCTATCGTTAGAGCCCTCCAGCACCTCAGCGTGAATAAATCATTTATGTCTCGAACCATAGCTCGTTACCGTGATACTGGCAGCGTTGCAAAACGCCATGGAGGTGTTCATAAAAAAAACAGCAGCATCGGCGGAAATGGTTCGGAAAGAGACGGCTCGAATTGAGCGAAATCCGCGTAGAAGTGGGAGAAAAATGGCTCGTGAGTTCAAAATATCGTTGGAACGGATGCAACACAAACCATTGAAGCCATTGAAGTTCCAAAAAGCACACGATCTTATACCACAACAGAAAAAAGTTAGAATTAAAAGAGCGAAGGAGTTGCTACGCTTGCACGAAAGTGGTGAGTTGCGGAATTTGGTTTTTTCCGATGAGTCGCCATTTGTTATCGAGCAATATTTTAACAAACAAAATGACCGAGTTTACTTGCCAGAGAGGTCCTTCGAAAATTTACACCTTCGAACGGCCACCAGAAAGCAGGCAGCACTGATGGTGATGGTTTGGGCCGCCATAACCGCCGATGTTCGCTCTCCGCTCGTATTTTTGGACCGTGGCGTCAAAATTAATGCTATCGTATACTGTGCAACTGTCTTAGAGGCAGTATTGAAGCCTTGGGCAAACAATCATTTCGGTCGGAGACCGTGGACATTTTAACAAGACTCGGCACCGTCTCACAAAACGCGCGTCAACCACGATTGGGAAAAAACAATGTTCCACACTGTATTTCTTCGACACAATGAAGTGTCGTTGGATTTCTCTGTCTGGGGTATTTTGAAGGCGAAGATAAGCACTAAAAAATAATAAAGTTTCGACCTCCTCGTCGGAAATGGGCCGAAATACCGCAGAGCCACTTGCGTGCAGCATGCGAAGCTTTCTTCGGTCGTCTCAAGGCCATTATTCGCGCCAAAGGTGGGCATATTGAAAACTACTGATACAATTTAAAAATTGATGTATTTTCCAACATTTTTTGCTTTTGCACAATAAAAGTTATTAAAAAATAAAAATATTATAGCATTTTAAAAAGTTGCAGTTCGAGTCAGTCAGCCTGTAGAATAGAATTAAAAATAACCTGTTCTAAAAATATTGTAAAAGCTTGTAAAAATACAATTGAAAAAACAATGTCGCTTTGTTAAAATGAATACCGGTTACTCTGGTCATGCTAAAAAATCGAGAAGATATCAATGACAGAAAAACATATTCAATTGATCATTCTGTCTCCGACTTCAGAGCAGACTAATTGCATTGGGGTTGTATCCGTTTTTGAAAGAATTATAACAATAATTTCAATGTAAACCAGTGCCAGTTTGTAGTATTTTAAATCGAAAATTGAGCGATAGACACCCGTGTTCGAAAAAAGGCTCTCATATAGTATAAAGAATGTAACAAATTGGCTGAAAATTCAGTGCCGTTTTATAGTAAAAAACAAAATTTTTGCAAAATTCAACTTTTTTTTTATCAATATAGTTGGCTTCAAGGGCGATACACTGATTAAAACGATTTTTTAATCTTTCGATACGATTTCGGTTTAGCCTCAAAATAGGCCTCTGTTTCGGCGATTACTTCTTCATCGGTCTTAAATCTCTTTCCGGCGAGCATTCTTTTGAGGCCTGCGAACAGGAAATAGTCGCTGGGGGCCAAATCTGGAGAATACGGAGGCTGGGGAAGCAATTCGTAGCCGAATTCATTCAATTTTGCCATCGTTTTCATCGACTTGTGACACGGTGCATTGTCTTGATGAAACAGCACTTTCTTTTTCATCAAATGCGGCCGTTTTTCTGCGATTTCGTCCTTCAAACGCTCCAAAAAAGCAATGTAATAGTCGCTGTTGATAGTCTGCCCCTTTTGGAAATAGTCGATGAAAATTATTCCATATGTGTCCCAAAATACGGATGCTATAACCTTGCCAGCCGACTGCTGAGTTTTTGGACGAGGTTCTTCGCTTGCTCGGCACTCAGCTGACTGCCGACTTGACTCTGGTGTGAGGTGATGGAGCCATGTTTCATCCATTGTCACATACCGACGCAAAAATTCGGCTTTATTGCGATTAAACAGCTTTAAACACTCCTCTGAATCATCAACACGTTGTTGTTTTTGGTCGACTGTGAGCAAACGCGGCCGCCACTTTGAACAGAGCTTTCGCATGTCCAAATATTCGTGTATGATATATCCAACACGCTCTTTTAATATCTTCAGAGCCTTAGCTATCTCGATCAACTTCACTTTGCGGTCATTCGTAATCATTTGGTGGACTTTTTTGATGTTTTCATCTGAAACAGCCTCTTTTGGACGTCCACTGCGTGCATCATCTTTGCACTTTTAAATTTTTCAATCCACTTGAGAATGGCTCGTTCGGCTAGTGCAGAGTCCGGGTAACACTTATCAAAAAGCAATGATAAATCAACACACAAATTGCTTTGAATTCATTTTTTCACAATAACAAAAGTTGCTTCACTCACAACACTATATCTCGAGAACTAATTATCCGACAGCTGTCAAATTTATACACGTATCTTTTGAAGGTTGGTACTAACTAAAAATCGAAACAGGAGAGCTTATGGAAGCCACAAGGAAAACAACATCTGGAAAAGAACTATTTTCCAAAAAAAAAAAAAAAAATCACTATACACAAATAGGTGTCCTTAGATATCACAAATAATGCATATTAACATTTTTGAGATAGATATGGAAAATGTATTACCTGCATTGATAAATTTTCAAAAAATACAAAATTTTTTATATATAGGAAAAATTACTTTTATATCTACGAAGCAAAATTATAAAAGTTTTGCACTCTTTTAAAGCTCTCAGAATCTTAGTTATAGATAACGGGCGAGGTTTCATAATCCCAATTATTTAAAATTATATCGAAACTCCAGAGGTTGAGTTGTATTTAACTCCATACTCAAAAGAGCAAATTAAATGGAACTGTTGAAAGAGTTCATTCAAAATTAAATTGAAATCCAATCAAAATCAAAATCAAATCAAAAAATTTTAGAATTATTTAGGTGCCTTCAAAAAGAATACCCTGACCTTACTATATTGGGTATGTAATTTAATTCGTGCGGTTTTTTTTTTTTTTTTTTCAAAATTTGAACGTTTATTTAAGAAAAACATGCACAATAGTATTATTCAAAGTATTGCCCATCTGAAGCTATGACTTTTTCCCATATTTCTGGCAGTTTGTGGATCCCATCCCTTGCGTTCATGTCGAACCCAATTTCCTTGCTTTTGAATTTATCCAGCTGCTTTTAAACATTTTGAAATGGCTGCTTGAGTGACACCCAAAGATTCTGCGAGTACTTCTTGTGTTTGGCAACAATCCTTATAGAGTAATGCTTCCAGTTCTTCATCTTCAAACTTTTTTGCCCAGGACGTTCATCGTCTTCCAAGCCAAAATCACCATTTTTAAATAGTGCAAACCACTTTTGGCACGTTCGCTCAACTAGCACATGTTCACCATAAACTTCCACCAAAATGCGATGACTTTCGGCTGCAGTTTTCTTCATATTAAAGTAATGAAGAGAACTCCCTGCAAAAACACTTTTTTCGACATATTTGAGTGAAAAAAAAATTATTGTTGTTTACGCTTCAAATGAATGACATATACTGAAATGACGTACAATGACAGTAGCTTTCCAACGCATGTTCCAATGGAATTATACAAGTTACGCCATTTCTTAGCAAACCGCAGAGGTTGGGGGTTATAGACCCAATAATTGAAATACTTAACAAGCTACTGATCGATATAACAACTCAATTCATTCTGTAATAAAAAAAAAGCCAAGTTACACTTTCCTGTGTATAATTCAAAGAATAAACTGTCGACTACTGTCAAAAGATACAGCCGTGATTGGAAGATTATCAAATAATAGCTTTGTTCAGTGAGGCTGTTCCGGACTGTTCCGAACAGAAAATAACAAGCTTTCCTGTTCGGTGAGAAAAATATCTGTCCGAATCTGTTCTGCTCTGTGTTCAGTGAGGTCGGCTCAATTTGTTCGGAACAGAAAATCTTGCACCCACTTTCGAAGTAGAACACAATTGTGAAACGTGTTAAAATCAGCTGTGATTTTGAATTGTGTCATTTGTTAACTGCAATTTGCTTTGTGAATTTATAATTTTTTTAAGAGTATTAAAAAAAAAAAAAAAAAAAAAAAAATGGAATACTTTGAGACAAAATCGGAGAAAGGAAAATCTGTTCTTGTACAGTGTTCACCAAACACTCAGCAAGATTTAGAAAATAGGAATTATAAATGGTAGAAATATATTTAACCAATTAATGGTTACTCTTTAAGATCAAGAGTTTTGCCAACAAATTTTCGAACAATCTTTTGGATGTGAGGAAGAGTATTTTGTACCGCTAACCAAAGCTATATGGCTTGAGAAGAACTGCCAATTGCTAATAACCCTATACAAACAAATTCGCCCAAAGCTGGGAAAACAATTTGAAGTCAAAACCAAACTCATGAATTATTTTATTTTCTTGAACGTTTTGAAAACATACTTCGATAAATTACAATTAACTTTTGACATATGGTATGGGCTGTATCAAAATCAGCTGTACTGTACTTTTCTGTTCTCATTTGATTTTGCGTTTTTCATAAATCTGTGCTGTTCTGTTCTTGTTTTTTCTCACTGAATAAAGTTAATATCTCTTATTCAATTTTAATAAATACTGTATATTTAAGGGATGTCCTTAATTAGAATGTTCAAAAATAGTTTTTTTTGTGTTATTTTTTAGAAGAAAATTAAAAATTACATGAAAATTACATGGCGGTAGTTTTTTAAAAATATCACTGTACTAGGTGGAGTGAAAAGTAACCTTTTTGGGAATGAAAAAAAAAAAAATAATAAATAAAAAAAATCAAATGTTGTTTTAAGTTTGATATACTTATTCCAGGGATTTTCCAACTTCTTGATCCCGTCCGAAAAGTAATTTTCCGGAAGGTCTGCAAAATACTCCTCCGTGGCGTCGATGATTTCCTCGCGTGAGCTGAGGCTTCAGTCCATTGCCGGGAACTCATTCTGTTCTCTGGTGTGTAATAGTGGATCCAAGCGCGTGTGCGCTCAGTACTAGTCCTTGTGGTATCTGCTAGCTCGCGCAACTTCACTTTCCGGTCAGCCAACACCATTGCATGTATTTTTTGACATTGTCCTCTGTAACCGCATTGGAGGGCCTGCTGCTGCGGACTTGATCGGTAGTGGGGTTGCGGCCACCACGAAACCACCACAAAACCAATATTTGACTTTTCTTTTATTTCCTTCGTCGTTTTGCCTTTCAAAAAATAATATTTTATGAGAGAACGAAAATCGCTTTTGTCCATACTCAACATGATGACAAACACGTCAACAACAATCAGCTGTCAAAACAAAACTAAAGACAGTATCGTACTGAAATTTGGCACGTCTGCCTAAATATGAACGCACTTCAAGGCACCAGTAAGAGCGCATTCTGGTGGTCAAGGATGTTACTTTTCACCCCACCTAGTATTGGAAAGTCTATAAAGCATAAGTTTCAAGTTTGAAAGCACCACGTTGTTAAGTATTTGTTTGGCAGCCATCAATAATGAACATCGTCAGTGAATTTTTTAAAAATGGAGAAAATTGGTCATCGTTTTGTGATACAATATTTTTATTTGAAAGGCCTCAGCCCAACCAATATAAAAGCTGTACTGGATTCTACTCTGGGTGAGTCTGCTCCTTCGTTTACAACGAAAAAATTTTGAGTTACTGAGTTTAAACGAGGCTGTACGAGCTGCCAAGACGAGCATCGCAGTGGTCGACCAAATGAGGTGACAACTCCAGAAATGGTGAAGAAAATTCACAAAGCGGTACTGGATGATCGTCGACTGAAAGTACGCGAGCTAGCAGACACTGTAAGCATTTTAAAAAGTGCGGTACATCGTATATTATTTAAAAATTTGAGAATGGGAAAGCTGTGTGCCGCGTTTGCTCACACTCGAGCAAAAACAGTGTCGTTATTGCAATGGCCAAAATTAATGAATTAAAGTTTGAATTGCTACCTCATGCACCCTTTTCGCCGGATTTAGCCCCCTCGGATTATTTTCTGTTGGGTCGGTCACTTCTGGGACCGCCATCGTATTGAACTTTGAGTTGTGATTTTATATACATATGTACATATATTTAAGGATTACAAAAAAAAATAATAATAATAGATGTTCAGCCTATTTTATGGGCGTCTTACCGCTGCAGTCTTCCATCGGCAGAAAAGATCCGTCTGATAATTCTTTACTAAAACAAAAAAAGTATTAAATAATTATATATTTTCCTTCTGGATGAACTAACAAAAAAGCAGAAAAATATTTGAAGTTAAATAGAGCTAATTATAATCACTTTGGGGCCAGACCAAATTGATAACAATAACCGAATGATAACAATAGCCGATGTGCTATTGTTCGATTAAAGAAATTCAAACGAGAAGTATACATTTGTTGAAATAGGTTTATATAAAAAATGTATTCATAAATACATAAGAAAATAAAAAAATTAAAGAAAACTGATTAATGAATACATAACACTCCCTTCATTGTATCTAAAAAATATGTACTTGTATACATATTACACAATAAAATTTAGTTAAACTCTTCAATTAATTATTGTCTACAATTTTTTCTTAGTAAACCGTTTATAAAGTTTTCATACTCATTGTTTTTCAAATTCGGTTGAACGTAGGTAAACTCCTCTACGTAGCACTTCCAAAGCATGTCTCATTTCAGAGTTTTATATTTTCGCATCTTCTTTCTTCAGAACTGGCTGGAACTGGATCAATCTCAATTGATGAAGAAGAAACCGGTTCACATATTTCTTCCTCAGTCAACGCAGTACCTACAAAAACACAAAAAAAAAAAAAAATAAATAAAAATAAAAAATTGCTGCTTTATTAAAATTCCTTCTATACAAGAAAATCCAATTTACTTGAACATACTCATTGATCAATCTCCATCCAATTTTCAAAATCAGTTTCACTCATATCAGATGGAATAAGGTCTGCACATGAGGATTCTTCAACTTGTTGATCATCGTTCACATCCTTGAAACAATTTTGAATTGTGACACTTGACACACAGTTCCAAGAAGAGGCTATGAGGTGAACTGCTTCCAAAAGATTCGTTTTGTTGGCCAATTGATTTGCACCTTCAATATTTTCTAAAATCCTTGCTCGCATTTCTCCTCTGTAGTAAACCTTTAAGGTTCGGATGATTCCTTGGTCGCGTGGCTGTATGAGTGATGTCGTATTTGCGGGTAAAAATACGACTTTTATATTCTTTAAGCAACAGTTGACCTTATGTTCTATACAGTTATCAACAAGGACAGCAATTTTTTTGTTTAGTTCGATGTCCCAGTTAACCTACCAGTCATTAAGTCATTAAGCATTATAGTTAGCGTAATAATCCACTGGAAGTTTTTTTCACGTTTTTCAAGCATCTTAGACTTGGACTTTTCTCAATTACCAAAAGTCTTTTTTCCGCCTACCATACTAGCACAACATAAAACTGTAACACGTTCTTTTGAAATCTTACATCCCCTTGAATTGTCACTTTTAAACAAATAAGTATGTTCGGGTAAAGCACGGAAATAAAGTCCTGTTTCATCCGCATTGTAAATGTTAGAAGGCAAAAACTCAGTAAGAATTTTCAGCCACTCATTGTGAATCCAGGTGTCAGGTGTCATCTGCACTTTTCTGCTCTCCATAAGTGCGTTTGTAAACAATGTTTTCACGTTTTTTCCAGCGATGAAACCATCCCTCTGTTGCAACAAAGCTGTGTCTTCCCATTTTGCTAGCTAGATCTGCTTTCTGACGCATAAGTGGTCCATCTACACGATCCTTTGCTCGGACATCAGTAAACCAACGTTTCAACGCTAATTTCACCCGACTGTCTTTTCCACTCCTGTTACGTTTAGATTTGAGGTTTTCATTTTCACTTGTAGATTTTTCAACAAGTTATCTATTTTTTAAAAGCCTGCATAACAAGATTTGTGAAATCTTTAGCTGAATCGCTTCATTACGCTAGCTCATTTTTGGAAGTTTGTCAAACCGCACTAAAATGTTGAGTTTTTCTTTAATTTTTAAATCGTTCCGTTTTTTCTTTTTTAATCCCTCCATCACACAAAAACAAAAACGTACACAAAACAACTTTTATGCCAAGGTGCCAAGGTATGTAGCCTCAAAAAAATCAAAATCGATAATAAACCAACTTTGTATTGGAAAGGTATACTATCGTTTGTTTTCCCTTACGTTCACAGTGCATTAAAACATACATAAATTCGACTGCTGTTCACATTTCGCAGACATTGTGCCGTTAGCGTCGGCGGCAAAACAGTCTGCCTGGTAAAGCAAATCGCACACATGTAGGTATGCTTTATTTAAGAAAAGTGATAACAATAACCAACTTAATTTTGTATCCATTAGTATATAAGCGGACGGTATTATACGAAAGCGATAACATTAAAAGTCGATAACATTAACCGCGATTATATTAAGCAGCGTGCACTGTATTTTAGCGGGTTTAAAAAAAAAGTGTTTAATAATGTTTTTTTTTTTAAAAAAGTGTTTAATAATGTTTTTTTTTAAAAAAAAGTGTTTAATATTGTTATTAAAAAAAAGTGTTTATTTTTTTTAAATAAACTTTAAAGTGCTATAACAATTATTTAAATAAGCTTTTTAACGAATGTTTTTAGTTCATTTAGAAGAGAATTTAATACTGAAGAAAATTTCAATTCAATTTCAATTAAATAAGTCGTTTAGTTTCAAGTTTTCAATAAAAAAAAAAATCAATTTTTAGATATTTTCTACAGGGGAAACCCACGCGTACACTAAATGAATTATACACATTTATACTTCTATTGGACACATTAAGGCTCAACTGAATACAACAATGGGATATAACTATTTTATTGAATGTCCTTCAACCTTTTTCAGATATGGAATTCTAAATAGAAAGACGGAGTGGCGAGTGCTCGCATACCTGTTCTACACTCGTCTACTTTCGGATTTATATTCTTGGAAGTATTTAGAATTTGTGTCACTTTGTAGACACACTCTTAAATTTTTAATTCAGGACACCAGCGTAAAACGTATGAAATGGTAAAACTAGAATAACAATTAAATGCGGTGGATTTTGCGACGTAGTGTTTCACGAAAAAAGCACAAGTACTGATGGTCCTCAATTAAATGCAACCAGATCGCACAAAAATTTTGTATTCTTTTGTGATGAGTGTTTAAACAATAAAAGTTGCTTAGAAGAAATTCCTGAGTCGGTAATCTAAAGTCATCCAAAAACAGGAAAAGTATATAGTGTTCGCTAAAATCCCTTAATTAAGCTGAGTGTCAAGGTGAAATATATGTGAGCCAACTACAGAAACAATCACAAATCCTTCTTAAACCAAAAAGAAAGCAAAGTGAAAATAAAAGAAGAGATGATTTAAAAAAACATTTCAATTCATCCAATTTAAAAATTAGAGACAACTGCGAAAAGTAACGGTATAGTTGCAATTGTGTGTGAAAGCGAGGGTTAGAGAGATGCAGATAAAAATGCAGTTAAAAATAAAATACGTGGCACGTACAAATTAGAAGTACCGACCGTTAATAAACCAAAACAAGATAAAATCAAGTGTTGAGTAAGAGTGAGATAAAATGCCTTAAAATTATGAAAAGAGAAAGAACAATAATAAAAATAATAAAATTAACAAAACCATTTGCATAGATGGCAAAACCCGCTTTCTACTGATCGCCTCTATCCGTGTGACCCTGTCTGTGAATACGTGTGAATTGTTATCAATACAATTTCCCTCCCATTTTACATAAAATCCACCCATTTTGCTCAAAAAACGTCATCCGTATTCCACATATGTACATATTGAATCTTACGTGCAAATTGATCTCATTCTAACAAGGTTACTTGTAAACTGCTCTTATTCTGGCATATTCTGACAGGCTATAGAGATGTACAATACAATGTTTTGGTATTACACTTATGGTGGTCTGAGCCATCTAAATTAGTTCATCTATGGCCATGGGCTTAGGCAAAGTTGGTTGGGATGGGTGAAAAGTATTCAAGGAAATACGTGTTAAAAGGTGTTATAGATGTTAGGTTTAAACCATGAAGTAATTGAATGAAAAAATAAGTTGTAGAAATTGTTGCAGTGAGCATGAATCCAAAAATTGCGATGGAATTTAAAAAATAAATAAATGCGTAAATGTCATTGCCAATGAATGATTTAGCTGTAATCTAGATGAAAACCACAACTCAATAAAAAAAAAAAAAAAAAAAAAAAAATGGAGTCGTATTTTATTAGAGCATTAGAAAAACAATGTGATAAGACATCTCTAATTCAAATATCGGGTATACCTACTTCTGAATTCTGAATGTACAAGGTTTAACTGGTAATTGATTGAAGAATTTTTTTCCCAAAATAATGTAGACTTTCTGTTGCTGACCGAAGCATATCTAACTTGTGACATAATGAATTGTAAAGTATCCCAGGCATAACATATGGGCTGAAAAGTCAGTGCCGTTTTATAGTAAAACACAAAAGTTTTACAAAATTCAACTTTATTTATCAATATAGTTGCCTTCCAGGGCGATACACTGATTGAAACGATTTTTCAATCTTTCGATACAAGTTTTGTAGTACGATTTCGGTTTAGCCTCAAAATAGGCCTCTGTTTCGGCGATTACTTCTTCATCGGTCTTAAGTCTCTTTACGGCGAGCATTCTTTTGAGGTCTGCGAACAGGAAATAGTCGCTGGGGACCAAATCTGGAGAATACGGTGGGTGGGGAAGTGATTCGTAGCCGAATTCATTCAATTTTGCCATCGTTTTCATCGACTTTTGACACGGTGCATTGTCTTGATGAAACAAATGCGGCCGTTTTTCTGCCAATTCGTCCTTCAAACGTTCCAACAACGCAATGTAATAATCGCTGTTGATTGTCTGCCCCTTTTTTAGATATATGATGAGAATTATTCCATGTGTATCCCAAAATACGGATGCCATAACTTTGATAGCCGACTGTTGAGTTTTTTGTCGTTTTTCACGATTTTCGTCGCCTGCTCGCCACTCAGCTGACTGCCGACTTGACTTTGAACAGAGCTTCCGCATGTCCAAATATTCGTGTATGATATATACACGACAACATGCTCTCTTGGTATCTTCAGAGCCTCAGCTATCTCGATCAACTTCACTTTACGATCATTCGTAATCATTTTGTGGACTTTTTTGATGTTTTCATCTAAACAGCCTCTTTTGGACGTCCACTGCGTGCATCATCTTCGGTGCTTGTATGACCACTTTTAAATTTTTCAATCCACTTGCGAATGGTTCGTTCGGCTGGTGGTCCGGATAACACTTATCAAGCCATTTCTTTGCATCGGCTGCATTTTTTTCCATCAAAAAGCAATGATAAATCAACACACGAAATTGCTTTGAATCCATTTTTTTCACAATAACAAAAGTTGCTTCACTCACAACGCTATATCTCGAGAACTCCGACAGCTGACAAATTTATACGCGTATGTTTTGAAGGTTGGTTCTAACTGAAAATGGTATGGATTTAATTCAAGTGGTGCCCTCTCTTAGAAACTGCGGCGTATTACGGGTGAGCGGTTTTTCTTTTTTTTGTGAAAATAAAACATTAATTTTTAATGGAAAAGTAAAAAAGGAAGGATTCGAAGTGCTGCTCAGCTAATGCTTGTCCTATCGATGAAAAAAAATTATAGTCGGAAGGGGCCAAGTCTGGTGAATACGGCGGGTGAGGTAGCAGCTAGCTCTCAGCTAAGTGCTTTAGTTGTATCCTGAACCAGTTTCGCTTTGTGTGCAAGTGCATTGTCATGGGCCATTCTGGTCATTTTTCGATCAATGCATAGTTCAAATTGATCATTTGTTGTCGGTAGCGCTCTGTATTAACGGTTTCACTAGGTTTTAGGAACTTGTGGTACAGCACACCTTTCTGGTCCCACCAGACACATAGCATTGTCTTTTTACCGAATCGATCTGGTTTTGCAGTCGAAGTTGATGGTTGTCCCGGATTAACCCATGATTTTTTCCGTTTAGGATTCTGAAAATAAATCCATTTTTCGTCGCCATCGTGTCTTTGAAGTAAAATTTCACAAGTTTTCCATCTGTCTTTCATTCAATTTATGTGGCACCCATTTTCCTGACTTTTGGATCTTTCCCGTAGCTTTTATAAACGGTCAGAAATTGTTTGTTGTACAACATTTAACATTTCTGTCATTTGTTTCTGACTCAAAGTGTCATCTTCAACAAATATTGTTTACAATTCGGCGTCTTCAAAATTTGCTGGTGGTCTTCAACGTTCTTCATTTCTTACATCAAAATCGTTATCTCTGAACCATTGAAACCATCTTTTGCATGAAAGAGCATGATCACCAAATGCCTCGAAAAGCATTTGATGCGAATCTGCAGCATCACCACAAGTCATCATTTGCTGGTACAAAATTCGACATTTTTAACACGATGAAAAAATATGATGTTGTTTGCTCAATGACTTGATATATACTGAATACATTTGACAGGTGTCATAGCAACCAAACAAAAAAAAGAATTAAGGCCCGTTCCCAATAAATGTTCTCTATCGAGACATTTGTATCTTGACGCTCACTTCATACGGTACACCTAGTAAGTTTCGGAAAGAAAAATAGTTTAGTTTAGTCTTGGTAACAAAAAGGATTATGAACTTACTATGTAAATTTATTTTTGTGTGAATATGGTCGTAAACAGTTAGTTGATGAACTTACAAGAATCATATGAGCATCAAAAAAACTTATTGACTACGTGCTAGTTGTATTTTACCTTCAGCGCCCATGAATTTAGTAATAATTTCTTAGAGAATTCACTTTCACCGTGTTGACCAATGCACTCGTAGCTTGTAAAAAAACAACTAGTGTAGTTTAGAAGGAACAAAAGACAATATTGCACAGTGCGGCTATCCCACCTCTCTTGTTCCTGGTCGTAAGTACTGTTGCTTGCACTCGGTGACCGCCGTTATTGTATGTAACAACCGATGAAATAGCGGGTTGATTGTGATTTTTCTTGGTGCACTATTTCAGATTGTTGCAAGGGAATAACACCTACAACAATTCGACAAACCAACGTCAGAATTTTTACTTCGCAGACTTACTTAGCATCGTCGGTACTGTTTTTTTTTTTTTTTTTGAATTGATTTGATTTGGGAAATTAGGGTGGATATAGCAAACATACTTGGGCTAAAAAGTAATAACTTTTCTGAGTACGTTCACGTCTGTAAATATAGACCATTTGTGAAACACAAGTAGATCCCCGTCCACACTTCAGATCACGCAGATCTGAAACTGTCTGGTTACGAACTAGTGCCATTATTCTTTTCTCAACGCGATTTCACCATTAACGTGCATAGTGATGATGCTTACCAAATTCCATCGTAATGAAATCGCAGTTCCAATTGGGAATTAAAACTTAATGTGGTTGAAATTACATCTCCGAAAGCAAATTATCAACTGTTGCTTTATCTACATAAGCCCCAAACTGGACAGCAATTCTACCTTTTATGAGTTTGATGCGCTCCATACAAAGAATTGTATCCCTATATCTTTATACTGAAATCGTTATTACTTACAATTTCAATATACTCAATTTTGAGTGACTTCGACATTTTGGATAGACTGTTGAGGCTTTCGCTGCGGAAAATAACTTGGCCCAGTTTGCAAATGAGCCCACACGAATACCAGACATTGATTGTCATACCGCCAACACCATGGACTTGTTTTTAACAAG
This sequence comes from Volucella inanis, assembly GCA_907269105.1. NCBI lineage: Eukaryota > Metazoa > Arthropoda > Insecta > Diptera > Syrphidae > Volucella > Volucella inanis. Next base: position 124,805,617 of record OU026156.1, on the reverse strand, counting down.
TCTTTTTTTAAAAGTACACAGTTAATGTGCTCTGTCCTCTAGGCTCGTCCGACCATTGTGTCATATCAGCTAATTTCTCGTACACCCACCACACAGTTAAAGAAAAGATTCGTAAAAGAACCGTATGACAGAACGGAAAAGCCAATTGAAGCAAACTTAATAGCTTCTTTAGGAACTTTAATTGGTCGTTATGTTTGCTTGATCACGCCTTAGGAATGACTGCAATGCCTTTCTTAAGCATGTAAAATTTTAATACGACCAAAAGCTGAGGAAAAAAAATCCTAAAGATTTTTGATCGTTTGTCAAAAACATTAGAAATGTTGCAGCATCTTCCATCACAACGCTTATTTACAATTACATTCTAATTGTCAGCTCTTTAGTCAATCTGCTTGCTGCACACTTTGTGACCAGCTCAACACTCCAGATTGTGTTTTGTGTCTGTCTAAACTTTAGTGCGTCGAATATTCAATACTTAAAGATCTCAACATATAGTACATAAACCCGCTGGTTCACATGGCGGGAAGATGTGTTCTTTTACGCAAGCAAAAGCACGGTGTAAGCTCTTCCATCGATCCTACTCTTTAGGGCTCTTTCCGAGCAGATAGAAAACAGCATTTGTCCAGCCTGTCCCTAAAAAATGCGAATCTTCTTTTGCCTTCTCCTACAGACCCATTGCACTTAGGTAGGGTGGGGAAAAGTAACCTCCTGACAGCCAGAATGCGCTGCTACTGTCTTGAAGTCCGTTCATATTTAGGCAGACATGCCAAATTTCAGTGCGATACTGTCTTTAGTTTTGTTTTGACAGCTGATTGTTGTTGACGTGTTTGGCATCATGTTGAGTATGGACAAAAATGATTTTCGTTCTCTCATAAAACATTATTTTTTGAGAGGCAAAACGGCGAAGGAAACAAAAGAAAAGTTGGAAAAATATTATGGGGCTAATGCTCCGTCAGATTACACCGTCAAATATTGGTTTCGAGAGTTTCGTGGTGGCCGCAACTCCACTACCGATCAAGTCCGCAGCGGCAGGCCCTCCGATGCGGTTACAGAGGACAATATCAAAAAAATACATGAAATGGTGCTGGCTGAGCGGAAAGTGAAGTTGCGCGAGCTAGCAGATATCACAAGATTAGCACTGACCACACACACCATATTTTGGGCAATATTCTGCATATGAAAAAGTAATCCTGCCGCGGGGTGCCGCTCATACTCACATACATACATACATACACGAACGCGAGAGCACTTCGAAAGAGTATTTGGATTTGTTGATGCGGAATCGGGCTGATTTTTGGCGTCGATTGGTAACTGTTGATGAAACTTGGATCCACTATTACACACCAGAGAACGGAATAAGTGCCCGGCAATGGACTGAAGCCGGCACGAGTGTTCCGAAGCGGCCGAGGGAGGCTCAATGGGTCCGAATGGTTATGGCGTCGGTTTTCTGGAATTGTCATGGCATACTCTTCGTGGACTTCCCCAACAGCGAGTATTACTGTGCATTATTTTTCATTATGAAGGCCGAAATCGCTGCAAAACGGCCTCACATGAAGCGAAAAAAAATTTTGTTTTTGCAAGACAATGTACCGACGCACAAGAGCATCGCAACCACGGCTAAAATCAATGACTTACGGCTCCAATTGCTTTCGCATCCACCGTATTCGCCTGATTTGGCTCCGTCGGACTATTATCTCGTCCCAAACCTCAAAAGATGGCTCATCAATAAAAAATTCAGCTCACGCCACGTGGGAGTATTTTGCAGACCCTCCGGAAAATTACTCTTCGGAAGGAATCAAGAAATTGGAAAATCGCTAAAATAAGTGTTTCAAACTATAAAGGGACTATATTGAATAAAATAACAAAACATTTAAAATAATTTTTTTTTCATTCCCACCTAGTACGTACCTTGCTTCCAAGGTCATTTAAACGCTGATAAAACGTCAGCTCATGTAATATCTCGAAACACGAAAACTTCTCAATGACCGGCAGTACGGTTTTCATAGCAACAGGTCCACTGGTGATTTGATTGCATGTCTCACCGACAAGGAATCAAAGCATACATCCATATGGCGAAAGCAAGATTCTTGCACTTGATATTCCGAAGGCATCAGGCTCTTTTGTCGAACATGCGTGCATTTGGGATCGACGACTGTCTTCTTCAATGGATTAGAAACTACGTTTCGAAAAGTTAAATTCAAGTTTTCTCGATTTCAATTCTGATATTCACAAAATAAATTCTGTTGTGCCCTAGAGCTCCATTCTGTCTCCGACACTTTTTAATTTTTATAGATGTCCTTGTCTGCCACTTCTAATCCAATATATTCTTTTGCTGACAACAGTTATCTCTGCTTTTCATATTCGTTGCCGGACGTACGTTAAGCTCATTAAATTCCGATATTAACAGCATAACCAATTGGGGAACTATCAACAGAGTCGAATTTAATGTTGCCAAAACACAAGCTGTATGCGAAATTTAAACCCACTATTATCCAAAAAGGGCACTTGCATCGTCGAAACCGAAAAACTTTTCATTCTCGGTATAAGTTTCAATGACAACTTACGTTGGAATGACCATATATTCGATGTCCTCAAAAATGCCGCGAAGTTTTTAGGTTTCTTCTGATTTGGCCCCAATATATTGGATTGTACCACATTTTATAGTAAATATTTAAAAGCCAATATCATATTTCCATAAATTTTTATTCAATTAAAATAGGATCCATTGGCATCCATGACATTTTTCCAACGTGATAGAAGGTCAAATATTCCTTTTTCGTAGAAGTGCTGACTTTTTGAGGCAATGAAATCTTTAAAGGCTTTTATGACCTCTGCTCGTTTCCGGAAGACCATTTGCCGGCAAAATGAATGTAGATTGCGGAAAAGATGGTTATCCGTTAAGGAAATATCAGGAGAGTACGGTGGATGCGGAATAATTTCAAATCCTAACTGCAACAGTTCTTGCGCCGTTACTTTTAAAGTATTTGGTCTACCAATGTCAAGGACCTATTGATCAACGCAGGTTGCTTTTTAGCCAATCTGTGGATTTCCTCACAATATTTGATAGCCTTTATCGTTTCACCTGGTTGAAGAAATGAAAAGTGAATTGGTCCTTTCGATGTCCACCAAATTTTCACCATAACCTTTTTTGTTTTAGTTTTCATCTGCATCCAACTGCTGCCCAGATGTTTTACGATTGTCATACAGTATCCACTTTTTATTACACATGTGACTATCCGATGCAAAAATGGTTCAGCATGGTTTCTTAATATAAGCGAGGCGCAGATTTCCAGGCGCCGTAGTTTTTGGGATTCGTTGAGTTCATGGGGTACATACTTATCGAGATTATTAACCTTTCCTATAAGAGAAAGTTCTCGACTTATTGTCATTAGGGATACACCCTTGTTTTTGCAATCTTCTGCACCGATTTCATTGGGTCTGCATTCATCGTTTCTCTAAAAACATCGGCGTCAACTAACGTTTCCGGCTCCCAACGTGGTTCAATTTCGAGGCTGAAAATGTGCGTTCGTTTACTGCTACGAGTACGTACTCAAAGGCGTCATTAATGTTTTTCGTTGCCAGTGACGCATTATGTCCCATTTTAAATTTGTAAAGGAAGTGGATTCGAGTTTGAACTGATGACAGCATGGTAAATAATTCATAGAAAAAATAATGGTACTTGTAACGAACCCTAAAATTCTTACTTACCCAATATAAGCATATTTCCGCTCCAAATTGGATTACAATGCACACATCTGGTCAGGTGCGCCTAATAAATAACATTCAAAACCGTGCGATTAAACTCATAAGTGATGCTAATATCACTCAGTCAATGGACACCCTTAAACACTGACCAAATATCTCGTTTTTCACTTTGTTTTATCGCTACTTCTACCACTAATGCTCCATAGAAATTGCCAGTAGCATTCTATCCCTTCAAACCTTCAACCGTAACACTCGTCTTGCTATGAATGCTCATCAGTTTACCCTTAAGCTCACATCTGAAATATCGTGATTCCTTCCTAATCCGAACAACTCGCTTGTGGAATGCCCTGCCGAGCTCTCATTTTCTAGTCATTGTTACATTCAGACATTTAAAACCAACGTACATCGGTACCTATCTTTCTTTCCTCCCTAATTTCCATTCATCCGCACTGTGTGCAAACATACCTTAAACCTTTGGAGCGCGCACTCAAATAACATTAATGGATGTAATGGACTATGAGAGGACAATAAATAACACATTAAAGGTTTTTGAAAAAGTCATTGCCGTGATTAAAAAGTTTGCCGAATGGTATAACAAGGAGTTTTGAAATCTGGAAGCTACAAAAGTAAATATCTATAATAGGGTCATATATAATAATATCGGATTAAAGTAAATATAAAATCGCAAGAGACCTATACAATAACAAAATAAATGACCAGGCCGGCGATGAAAACCGTCTCTGGAAAACTACAGAAACAAATTCCTAATGTAGAACTAAGAAATCTAAGTGTGCCAAGTGAATTTAACAACTTAGATTTCATTAGATTGATATAAACGTGCTGTAAAAAACCGTAAAATAAAACTAATAAATAAATTCACTGTTCGGACCTTAATTATAATATGATCTTGGAATGTAAGAATGTTACTTTGCCTCCATTGCTAAAACGCAACAACCTTTCGCTTATTAGCGGCGTATTTCCTGAAAGTTGGAAAAATTCAGATGTTAAACCTGTAGAAAAAGTGAAGCACGCACAGACATATAGGCCGATGGCCACAGATTAACATGCTGCCTATTTATAAAAAATATTAGAAACTCACTTTAATAGAAAAAAAACACTGTTTTGTGCGGAATAATCTGGCTTTAGACGGCGTCACTCTTGTGAGACTTCTTTAAATTTGATAATTAATGTATGGAAGAAAGCAACATTGGTCTTATTTTTGGACCTTCCGAAGGCCTTTTAAACGTTAGATTGATACATTTTACCACAAAAACTTTAAAAATATTCGAGAAATAGAACTTGATTGGCTTATAAGTTACATGCTGAATAGAACACGAGTTAAGATAAATGAAATGTTTTCAATCCCATAATGAACACCGATTGGCGTCCCACAAGGATCAGTATTGGGAGTTTTACTTTTTCTACTGTATATTAATGATTGTGAAAAAACTTTATCGCTTTCTAAGTTTTGTCGTTGCGGATGAGGGCCTTTTACACATCAGCGGCAAACACCTTCTTGTTTTAGAGACTATTTTACAGGAAGATTAGAAGAAAAATTACTCTAAAATAAGTGCACTTTACCGTTTCCAATTATTTATTGAATTTCCATGGCACCACAATTTCAGCGAATATCAATCCGGTAGTACATCGAATCTGTGAAGGTTTTGGGTTTGTTATTGTATACATCTGATGATCTAAGTAACTACTCTTTGTAAGCGATATGATAACATTTTTTTTGACACCATACAATGCGTTGGTTGGTAGTTCACGAAGCAAAATTTAGCGGAACATTTTGACAATGTCGGCACTGAAGACAGTGATGTTGATAGAAACGTAGACGCACACCATATGGTAACTCTACGATCTAAAGATTTGGCTCTTTAACCGAGGCGTCAAACACGATGCGAGTTCTTGTGGGTAAGATTTCCAACTTAAGAACATCGTGGTAAGGAATATAAAAATCACTAGTGTTTTTCCTGAACTCCTGCCTATGTAGGCTTAATTTCACGGGATGCCCATACATCCATGGGAGCAAGGATACGCCTTCCCATTGCTCGCCGTCAATTCTATGTTACCAAAGCGGAGCTCGTGTTGGAGGCAAAAAGTTCCACCCCTGGTAAGGGTCGAGGCCGACCTAAAACTTCTGACTGCTCTTTAGGATCAAAGCACCCAGTATCTTGTAACTCTACATTGAGTCAAGACCCTTCCCGCAACTTTGGGTTTAAACTACAGCCATCATGACGCTCCCACAAGGGGGCTTATCTCGACAAGTCAGGCCTGGACCGAAATCCGGGGGGTCCATACTCTCATGGTACCGTGTTTTAAGTCCACCTGGACTACCGGTGGTCTTGCCACCTAACAAGACCTCTGACCGGTCGCTTGTAACTGGTCAAATCGTAGCAGCATTCGGAGGCGTTAAGTACCGAATACCTTTATAATAAGACCAGTATATTTGCTCTGCCCCCGCTTTGTATTAAACAAAGTCATTGATGGGCGAAGCCTTGATAATTGGGCGGGGGCCCCTACAAGAGACAGTATACATCCTGGGTCTGTTACCGCTTTTATTATGATAGTTTCGAATTCATCTGCAGCTTTCCAACAAATGCCATTTGGCTACCTTATAAACACATTTCTATAGTCAACAGTTTATTTTAATGCGCTTCTGGCGCAAAACATACCTGATATTTTTTTTTAAAAGTTTTTTTTTTTGTAGTTACTGGCAAACAGGTGTTGTGGTTATATGTTAAATATATTGCTTAATTATTAACCGTATGGTATCAATATGGTCAACGCAAGAAGACCTACATCAGTTATCAGTTTGTTTATTTCAAAGAGTGGTGCCCAAATTCATCGACGCAAACAAGGAAGGTATCGTTACTCAAGTCAGATACTGTACTAAGTTCTGGAAAATTTTCCTGCTTTGAGTTTTTCTATCGCAGTTATGATTTCATCTACACTAGGTTACATATTGCGAATTTAAAAATGTCGTTACAACTCAGGCTAATTTTGGGTTATTCATTTAACCGAAAAATTAAAAAACTGTGAAAAAATGTTCCCTAATAATATGAGTTTGTCCTAATCCAAACCAAACAAAAACCGTATTATGAAATCATATTCTATTACTATTAATCGCTCCAAACAGGCTTAGGTTAAAAAAAAAAAAAAAAAATACAAAGAAGAAACAAATTAAATAAGACTAACTTTTTTTTATTATCGTATTTTTTTTAGGTGTATTTAGTTGCACGCACCGAACAAAAGGGATATAAAACAAATCCAGAAATAACTTTTCGTGGTGAAGCCAGCATGGATCTGCAGGGTGCTTCAGTAGATATTGCCAGTGATTATACAAAGAAGAAACATGTTTTGCGAATAAAGTAAGCTAATAATTTACAAATGTATGTACATATTCTTATTCTAAGCATATTTTTCTATGTTTAGGCTTTTAAATGGAGGAGAATTCTTACTGCAAGCACATGATGACTCTGAAATGGTTCAATTGGTAAATGCGCTGAAAGCACAGAGTGATCAATTAGCAGTTACAGAGGGTCGATCCCAAACGTTACCTGCTACTTCACAGAAAGATGAACCCAAACGAAGATCTTTCTTTACTCTTAAGAAAAAGTAAATAGGTTAAATAAAACAAAAGGAAAACAAGCATATACAAGATAACCGTAGTTATATATGCATACATAAACTATTTTACTTGCAACTTCTACTTCTTGCAATTACTATGTTTTCTGCCTGCCCATGTTTATTTTATTTATTATTTAACACATAACTGTAGTGCAGCTGTTCAAGCATTTGAATATAATAAAAATATACGAACGTGAAATAAATATTTATTTTATTGTATCTATCGATAAATCTATTGCAAACGTAAAAAACTATAAAAACTACTTTTAAACCTAATTTGTATAGCTTCAATTCTCAAGATGCTAAATGTAAATCTATGAAACATCTTATGCACTTGTGTAAAATAATGTTCGTACATGCGCTTTAGTGTATAGCACAGTACATATAGTACAGCTTAAGTTTTCATCAAAAACAACAAATAGAAACTATGATAGATAAACAAATTCAACCATGAACGAGAAGTATGCTACGATTAAAGATTGGGATTTAGGTGAAGAACAAGGGCACAGGAAGCGACTCGCGTCTATGCACATCACAAGATCTAATATTTATCAGAGAGTGCTATAGATTTTACAAATGGCGTCGAATAACAATTCGATGAATGAATGAATGTCCAAATAAACATTTAAAAACGCATTAATTTTTTTTATACTATTCCAAGTCATTTTTCTTTTGGAAACATTCAGCTAATCATTTTAATTTGATGCCAAATTTTTTACCTCCAAATATGTCTGGTGAATTAAAATTTTAAAGCTCCGCAACACCTGGTTTAAGTTAAGTTTCGTAACGGAAAAATATATGTATGTCCTTCGGATTTGTTAATTTTTGCATAAATTGGTTTTGGCCACATCCTCTACTGCATTCGCATTTAGTGTGCAAGATTTATTCATATTGACTATAGAGTTGCGATCTTTGATAGCCTTATTTTAGTAGAATCCAATAAATCAAGGAGAGTGGATATTGATGCTGATTAAAGTGGCGAAGAAGCGGTGATAGCATGACAAAGTCCGTTTGGCCTCCATTGTGTGTTTGGAAACAACTCCTGTATGTAACAAATCGGCGCGACATTATTTGATTTCACTTAAAATTCTCCAGTTTACCATTGTATTTTTTGTATGGAATGTTGTTTTATTTTTATAAACCGATTGCAGTTTTCATTTACATTGTTTTAAAATGTCCAATTGAAGATTTAAATAATTTTATTTTTTATTACCATTTTAAACAGAAAATACTTTTTTAATAAAAAGTAGTTGTATATATGGATATCCCATGAATTTTATCCAACAGATCTTTATGCTGCATATAAATTTGCACGACCAATTAGTTTTTTCCACTTGAAAACTTGTCGACGTCATTTCAAAATTTCAAAGGAATTTTCAACAAAATAAACCCTTCCTGGGCCCATAACATGTGATTATGAAAACAAAAGCTAATTAGTACACTAATCTTGACAATGCGTTTATTTGATAATAGCTTTGTTCAATAGTTGTTCCAAGTAGTTTAGAACAGAAGAGTCCACGTTTTTGCGTTCAATGACAAAAAATATCTTTCAGAAACTGATTTGCTTTGTGTTCAATGGGCCAGCGCATTGTCAACTTTAACTTTATAAGAAGTATTACATAGTAATACTTCAAATTCGTAAAAGTCCTAATAAAGTGGGATTAATAGGTATTTCTCAACCTTTTTGTGATGCAATTAAATTCTTTACTTAAGAACAAACTTATCCATTATTATCAAATTATATTTCATATTATAGATAATTACCTAATTACCCCTTGGTAAAACTAGTTTCTTGGAAGAGGGAGATGAAGTATAAAGTAGGAAACGGGGTAAAATCTTCAAGTGTTGAAGCGGTTCACCAATGGCGTCACATTTTTTATGAAGCCAAAACAATCGACGATTTAGATCACCGAATGAACTGGTACAAGCAAACGCCGTACAAAAAATATATATATACATTTTTAGTTTATTCAGTTTCTTATTTACATCGAACTATATATTTAATTATATTATATTTAATTTACAATTAAGAAAAAGAATGGATAACATTCTGTAGCTCATAGAGAAAACTAGAGGTGAATGATCCTTCAAGAAAGAAAAGAAATAAACTGAATGTTTGTGGGGTAAAAGTAATAAAAAAAAGTATACAATATTTTCACAAGTAATAAAAAATAAATTGAAGCAAAAGCACTAAGCTAACACGTAATAACAATAATAATTATGCTGTTGACAAAACGCACCATATGGGCACAGTACCCCGGCGTTAAATCCCGGACCCTACAAATTAATTTGTATCGTTCCCTTAATAATAATAAAAATAATAAATAATAATGAGAAAAAAAAAAATAAATAATTAGTTCTTTGAGAAACATACTGCGTAGAACTATCTGTCTGATTTCGGTTGGTAACTGCTGTTGGTGCTGCTGTTGTGTAAAATTTCGAAAAATGGGTTTTTTAGATCTTGGAATGTTAGACATTGACAAGTTATTTATTCTTAAACTGTATATGTTAGAACTTCTCAGATTTGCGCTGTGTCCGCTTTGAATGAAAAAAACTTAAAGAACCGTGAACATGTAAATATGTTCTATTGGAAGTATTCTTAAGTTTAGGAATAGTGGCCAATTGTGAGCTTGTCGGTTTTGCTTACAAATTATTCTAATTATGTGTTTTTGAGCTTCGGATGTGCTGTTATAAGTACCGCCTCAACTTGAAATGCCGTACTAGAGCTTGGAGTGCACTAACCCGTTAGAAAACATAAGAAAAATTCTTTTTGGACACAGATCTTTTGAAAGATACATTTTACGAGTCACAGATAAAATTTATTTCTTTAAGTCCTCAACGTGCGCTTTCCAAATTATGTTTTTATCTATTAATACGCCTAGATACTTATAGCTATTAACACCCTCTATTTAAAAACAGCTTATGCTACACACTAAATCTTTATAAAAGTTGCTTTTACCACATGCATGAACAGATAACGATAATTGTGTGCAACAGCTCGAATGAAAGACCGCATCACAGTCAAGTGGATAGGCTCTTCTTAGGCTACATACAATAATTCTGGTTTTATTACTTATAAGTAACTCATGCTTAGCGAACTATTGTCTTAGTATACTTAAGTCCTTATGTAGCTTGCTTGCTGAGCTAAAAATTCTTCTTACGTAAAGAATTTTTTTTGTTTATTTTTGTAAGTAATCATAAGTCAATCCATGGGCTAAGACGTTTTAAATGTGCACTTTTTTTATTTAGGCTAGTAGTGCAACTCTCTATATGATTTTTGAGCGTTGACAAAAATTGATCATATGCTATACTGGGATTCTGTTCTGCATAGACAAATTTTCAAAATTCATACTTTAAGTGCTGTTCATAATTAATTTCATTTTGGGTCTTCAAAGGGTCTGAATCTCCTGTTTTAATTGTTTTAATATTCAGATTAGTCGTGAGATTAACAAGTCAATTGTGCTAAATTGAATACTGCTAAATTGAAGACCTCAGCCATCAAGATATGGGAGCTGTGCGGAGAACGCAAATGGTAAGGGTGACTTTAATTGATTCTTCTAATTGTAATCAAGATAGATGCATTTCTTTTTTCTTATTGACTCCGGTGGTCCAATTAGCAGTTTTTGGCGCTCAAGTGTTCCAGTGTCCACTTGCTTGTCAGATGTTTTAATGACAACTAAATTTGTTGCTCTTTGCAAACACAAGATAAACACTAACGGTTCGATATCATGCTTAGTAAAATTTAGTAATGAATGCGAAAGTATTCCTTTTGTAGTTGCATTAAATGAGACGATGATAACGCATTTGATTTTGGGATGCAATTTCGTGCATATATTTAATAATTTTGTGTGTTTTTGTAAGAAATTCCATTTAAAATAGCCACAGACTGTAATTCACTCACAATGACCTTGAGAAAAATCCAAGTTGTGTTAAGTCAACCTGACAATAGGTCGTTGGGTTCTAGAACTAGAGCTAGGATAACTATGTATAATTATCCAATTCAGCATCGAAGTGGCGTACCTATGGGCCATGCCGATTGTCATCCAAAGCAAACTTATTGTGAAAACATTTTTGGACACAATAGAGATAAAAATAAATGTAGTCAAATTGTCGCTGCTGCAGATAGTCATAATCTGGACTTTCATATACATGTAACACAATCGTGGTGAATATATAAAATAAATACGAGAAAAGTTGGTTCTGTTGATGGTTTCGAGTTGCATGAAGCTCTGGACTTTTGTAAAAATATCAATGTCATCCGCATGTTTCATGAGAATGGAATTGGTAAATCTTACTATCAAATACGAAATAATTATTGGTTTGAAAATATGAAGGATAAAGTGGGTTACTTCATCAAAAGTATATTAAATTCGGCATCGGGTCGTTCAAATAAACATAATCTGCTTAACATACCTAAACGACCGATTCCGTTAGATACAGTTCACCTGCATTACTTTGGCCCTCTGCCTTCGATTATTTCAAAAGGCAAGAACGTGCTCGTGGTTATGAATGCGTTTACAAAACTCATTCGTTTATACCCAAATAATTCAATCTGTACCAAGGAAGTATGTTGTGCATTGGAAAAATAATTCAGTTACTATAGTCGCCCCAGGCGTATAATTATCGACCGGGGTTCTTGTTTTAAATGAGAATTCAGTAATTTCTATATATACTCTAAAACTTCACTTCAGCTACATCAGAAGGATAATCTAGTACCACCCGCAAAGGCTTCCTAAAATAGTGGCATCCCATATCGTGCAGCGTAGGTCTCCAGTTCAGTTTTTTTTTCAGTTTAAATGTATTTTTATTTCCTTAATCAATTAATTCTTACACTAGACAAAATAAATGCTTAAAAATTAACTTAATTAACTTAAAATTAATTTATTCTATCTTACTGGCCCCTTGCGGGTACTCTAAGTTAATCCTAACATTTTTTCTGTCTTTCGAAGATTCTTACGAAATTATTTATATATATATATATATTATTATATATTCTTATTAAATCTAAAACTAAGAAAATAAGCGCAAATCTCCATTCATTAGCGAGTGGTCAGCGATAATCCTGAATCAGGGGAAAAACCCTTGAAAACTCTATGGAATATTATCAAGAAAACATAATTTGAACTTTTCCATAAACGAGCAAGGCAAAGTGAATCCAGAAATCCATATCAAACTCTGGAGCATTACCTAACAAACAGTTATTTTCACGATAACAGTATTGATGCTATGTCCACAATCTTCAAAGCGAGAGGAGAGCTTTTGTACTTGAATTATATGCCCCATCGAAGCGACCGACCCACTGAATGTACACTGTGTAACCGACATACCGCAGAGGACGTTACATTTTATCAGAACCTGCCCCATTCTTAACGCTGTTTGACGCGCCCACTAGGCAAAATTAGTCTAACTATGGACGTATTAAAAATTGTTTTAAACTGCGGTGACAGCCGGCTAACTGTAGTCAGCTACGTTAAAACTGCATTGAAATACCGTTCCCAAATAATAAACGAAAGTTTCTGATCAACTCTTTAATATCTGTTAGATATTATTGTGCTATGACAGACAGTGATATATTAGGCCATTGACAACTATTTCTTTTTAATCCGTTGTTAAATAAAATATTATATTTTGTCTTTGGCAGCTAACGCCATGCTCTAATTGTGAACTATGTACGTATGAAAATAAATTGAATATTGAATAAAGATCACATCTAAGTCCCAATTTACACTTTCATACTTTTCCAAAATGTTTGAAGAGTATGTCGGCAAAGAGATTGGAACGAGCGGTAAACGGAACGTGATTGATGTTCCGCTAGAAGTTTTTCAAACTTTTTGCATTCCGTTTTGGATTTCTTCTCAATTATTCTATTCTGTTTTATTTTGTCATTCAGTTAATTAAAGTGGTATCGCTCTAATCAAGTTTCGTGGAGCTGTTAGTTTCAAACGCGAGAAAATAAAAAAAGAAAAAAAAATAATCGAATATTTACAGTGATGTTTATTTTTTCTGTGTGCATATTTTAACAAAAAATTAAAATAAAAATAGAACAAATTGACTGGTCGAAAGAATTGATTGAGGAACTCATCTTGCTTTATGAAATGCATGAAAATTTATATGCTGTTGCTTATCCTAGATATGCCTCATTGAACGAAATCGCCAATGAATTACAAAAATTCAAAGCGAAGATTAATGTTATCAGGACGAAGTACGATTACATGAGGGAGATGAGAAAAATTGAAAGCTTAAAAAAGAGTGAAGCGGAATCGGACCAGATATATAAGCCAACGTTGTGGTTTTTCGATCAACTGCATTTTCTCAAAAATCATTGCAGTACCAGGCTTTCACAGCCAAATATCGATTAGGTAAGTAAATCATTTAAAGTCGATTCTGGTAAGGTTGGCATTTAAAAACTTACAATATTTTATATATTTGTTTTAAGAGTTCTAACAAGGAAAATTTCGCCGGCCATGAAGATGTCATCAAGTTCACAACTTCCAAAAAGGCAGAAAGTAAGTTTTTTTTGTATAGTTTAGAATCTCGCCAGTCAACTTTCCCTTCTTCGTTAAAGTATGCCATGAAACTTTGACTAACTTTTTCCGCTTCTCCTTTGCGGGAATTATTTATTCCTCGCGATCTTAAAGGTTTACCATCCTGGCTTATACTTGGTATGTTATAAGGAATGAAAATATCATCAACCAATAAAAAATTGTGCAAAACGCAACAAGCTAATGTTACGATTTCAATATTCTCCACAAGAAAGTTGATAGATTGTTGAAATATTTTGAACCGGTTTGAAAAAATTTCAAAGCACTTTGCCCTAGAACCCCCCGTCTTTGGTTCGCTAATTACATCCTACGTCGAACTTAAACTTTGTTTCCCCATCTTCAAAGTTCAATTCTTTCATTAATAAAGAAAACGATCCTTTGGAGGTCCTAGCATTTCTCCACGGCTTTACCCAGCAACTTCTTTTTTTTTTCTCCGGCAACGGCAATACTTCCTCACATGTCTCCACTAATTTCAACGCGATTTTCACTTTCTGCAATTGCTGTACTGTTACACTCTGAAAAATTTTCATTTAAATCCAAACGTTCGTCACTCTAGCGAACAGAACACATGAAAAAGACAAAGCGAAACCAACCAAAAACACACTTCGACGAAGATAGCAATTAAAGTAACGAAAAAGAAATCGACGATTGTGGCATTGAACGTGTGTATTCATCAAACCTGTTTGAAGAATTTGACTGGAAAAGTTTGAAAGTGTAAACTGGGACTAACTAAAAAAAACTAAACAATTGATCTTATCAAGATTGCGAAGAGCAAATTATTGTTTGGAATAAATCAAGGACGTCATTTTGTTGATGAATGCGACTTGGACAAGGATAAGGCAAAGGCATTGAGCGCTATAGAAAGATCCCAAGAGCAAAGATTACAATATTTTCTTAAAGTCAGTCGGCAAGTTCATATTCGGTTGGTGACTTTGTTGCCATAAGACATCGATGGCAACAATGGGACAAAATATAAATCATGATATATTGCCTAAAGATCGGCACGTGGTGAGGGATGTGAACAGTCAGCTTACTCAGCTTCGTACAATGGTGTTGTGGAAGGAAACAAAATACGTTATGTACGTAACGTATTTTGTTTCGTGTGTTCTTTCGCCTCAAGAACCGCTGCTTTCATTCTGATTTCGGATTTCTTATCGTAGATGTGCTTTCTCACTGTTGCGACGAGGTCGATAGGGATTATTTCTGCGACTACCAATGTAGCTGCTTTTGAGACTGTTCTTTATGAGCTCGCGATACGTAGGGCACCACGTCTCACTGCGGCCATATGTTTCCTGTATTTTTCCTGTCGTAGGGCTTCAGCCCATATTTCACACCCATACAGGAGAATAGAATTTGTTACTGTCGTTAGCAGTTTTCTTTTGCTAGCCGTCGGACCACCTATATAACATAAGCCATTAGCCTGCTTAGTGCTGTCGTTACTTTTGCAGCCCTTTATTTGTTGCCAGAATGTGAGTTACGTATTAAGGTACTTGACCGCTTCCTTGCTGGTGATCGCCTCTTACCTATCTGAACTCTGGTCGGAACTTTTTTTGGTTAGTAGGACTATCTCTGTCTTTTCTGTAGCTAACTCTAGGCCATGTCATTGCATCCAGAGTAGTACTCTTCGCATCACCTGATTCAATTTCATTTGTGGATTATGAGTATCCCTTGCTGTTATCACTGCAGCAATGTGGTCCGCGTACTCTACTAGAAGCGCGTCTTCTGGTATATCCATGTAAAGGATGCCATCATATGCGATGTTCCAGAGGTCAGGTCCCAGGATTGAACCCTGCGTCGCTCCAACAATGACTTGCTTTCTCCGTGTGCTTTCGTTGGTGTCGTAAATTAGCGCTCTATCTTTAAGATAGTCTTTCACCATCCTCAAGAGGTACTCGGGTATAATAAAGTTATATAATAGCGATAATTATGATAATTATGTTAATTATGATGATAATAATGATAATAATGATAATTATGATAATAATGATAGCAATAATAAAAATTTATACTAATATACTAATAATAATGCTAATTATGATAATAATGATAATAATTATAATTATGATAATAATGATAATAATTATAATTATGATAATAATGATAATGTTGATAATAGTGATAGTGTTGATAATAATAATGTTGGGGTGTGTAGGGTTTAATCTTTGCATTTGTTAGGTGTATGGTAAATGAATAGGGATCGAAAAATGTGGTTTTGAAAATAACACGTCTTTTCTTCTCGAAGTAATAGCAAAGAGGCTTAATTTATTCTATCGGAAATAATACACACTTTTAATTTTAAAATGTCATACAATGCATTCGTATTGCTATCATAGTCTTATGTTACGATTATTCGTTTACATTTAGGTTAAGTTTTTACATTTGTTACATTTAGTTTAGCTCAAGCTTAGTTCAAATAGAGATATTAAGTATTCAACAGTAAAATGATATATATATATCCGAGCATACTTCCGCCCGGTAGACGATTTTCGTCCGCAAGTGTACTCAATTATGTACCTTACTGTTCCCAATTGCATTTGGAATATAATGTACTTCTATTGGCATAGGAGTTGTGTGTTGTGTGAGTATGTTGACTATTTACATGTAAGTGAGACAAAATCGTGTAAATTAATATTATGGAACAATTCTCGTTGCGTGTGCGGGTTTTGCTTTTTTTTTATTTAATTTCCCCTTTTCTTTGTTTTAGTTGTGAAAATAAAAGGCTAGTGTATTTTATTTAAATATCTGTTTTGTCTGCTTTTTCCCTGTTTTCCCCAAAAATTGCATTTCGTTTAGAATGCATCGATATACACAAATCGTGTGTTTTGTTTTCGCGGTAATGATACCCGCGTACGCATTTTTTGGTTGTGCAGTGCGACGATGTGTGACGAGATTTGCGCAAAAGATTTGTCATTTTAATAATGGCCGAACTGCCTGTTAAGTTTGTGTGGAATATAAATCCGCCTTCTATGGAATTGTTGTTGCAATTTGCAAAATGTAAACAATTTGTCTGCTGTAAGTTTTTTATTATTATTATTATTTTTTTATTTACATATTTATTATTTAGTTAATTATTATCAAATTATTAATCTAACGTAAAGTCAGTTTAAGATTATTACTAATTATTATTATATTCGATGTCGACTTAAAATTATTTTGAAAATTGATACCTGTTAGAATGTTAAAGTGTTGTGTTGTGTTTTGCAGTGATTAACGTTGATAACGTTGATTTTGGAATTTCGGAACTTTGCAATGTTGGCCGGGATGAATGATTTTGTTAGATTGAGTGGATAACGTAGGGGGTATCAAACCTTCAAATGCCGTCGGGGTTTTGATTCTTCAGTTCCCGTCGGCATTTTGAAATTTCGGAACTCCGCAACGTTACCGGTGTGAATGATTTTGTGTGATTGAGTTGACTGTATGTATGTGTTATCCTATGTAGGGAAGTCTAGGGTGAAAGAAATTTGTAATTATTTGTATTTAATTAACGAATAAATTATTTTTAAAAGAACAGAAATGTCTTTGGTTATATATGTGAATTTATTTAAATTGTGTTTCTTGTACATTTTGTATTGCGTCGTTTTGAATGTTTTGTTTTTCGTTGCGATGTTTAAATTTTAAATTGAAAAATTTTCCCAAGTGACCGCTTAAGTTCTCCGTCGAGTCGCTATTGCAATGGCGGTAGTCTCTCATCGTAGATAAAAACCAAGTCTCCGCATCTTGATCCCGGTTTTCGCCTTGTCCACTCGGGTGCTGTTTCATCCTGGACATATATCCTTTGCTCCACTCGCGCATCAAGTAGTTGGTCACCGATTGAACTGGCTTCCATCGCTCAAGGTAACTTATCTTTTAAACGGCAGTGACACGTCTTTTGGTCTTAAAGTAATTTAATTTATTTTATCGGAAAAAAACACCCATTTGTATCTTTAAGGTGACATACCACACTTTGGTATTACTATACAATCATAGGTTTACGTTACGTTTATTCGCCTACATTCAAGCTAAGTTGTTGCATTTGTTATATTTAGTTTAGCTCAAGCTTAATTTAAATAAAGTTTTTAAGTATTCAAAAATAAAATTATGTTGTATAGTATATATCCGAACAAATGATATTGTTGATAATAATAGTAATGCTGATAATAATAATAATGTTGATAGTAATGATAATGTTGATAATAATGATAATGTTGATAATAATGATAATGTTGATAATAATATTAATGTTGATTATAATGATAATGTTGATAATAATGATGTTTTTAATAATGATAATATTGATAATAATTGTAATATTGATAATAATGATAATAATAATGGTTAGAAGTGACGTTTAAGCGAAAGTGGAAGCAAAAAATTTATCTCCGGACCAAAAAGCAAAAAAGAAAAGTGTTTTAAGTTAAAGTTAATTGAGGAAGCACATTCACCTTATAAAGTAAGAGACGCTTTACCTCAGGCAATCGAAATTCGAGTAAGTTCTAACACTTAAGCTATTTTATAACCAAGTTAAAAATTCCACCATTAAACTAATCTATGAATGGTAAAAAGAGGAATATCCCACACCTCTCCGGAACACCAAGGAAACAAAAAACGCCACCAAAGCTTGAGTGAAATTGAACCAAATTCGCTATGGGATCTACTTCTACTCTGAGTGTTGAAAGAATGCAGGAAATTCTACTCGAAAACAACAAAAAACTTGTGGAACAATTAGCCTCAAAGGCAGATCTGCAAGATTTCCTTAAACAAATCTCAGCATTGAGTATGCGACAAGAAGAACTTGAGCAAAAAGTTGGTTATCTGGAAGAACAAAACAAACGTCTTGAGAACCAGCGAATCTTGTTATTCACCTGCCTGTTGAAGATCAAGTAGACATGAGCGAAAAGGCATTTGCCGGGTTAGTTGACTCAACTCCGAATCAAATCGTCGAGTCTGCGTATAGGATACCCAGCCATAACACGAAAAGTCTACGATAGTTCTAAAGATGAGATCGAAGGAATGACTTTAAAGTGAAGGGTACTAGAATAAGCATCCAAAAGGACTTACAATTTAACGTTAGACAACGTCGGGTAAAAATGATGCCAATCATGAAAGAGCTTCGTCAAAAAGACGCATCAATAAAGATTTCTCTACGGGATGACAAGCTCCACATTGCCAAGAATGTCTTTACTTGGGACTCCGCGCTTGTATTGGGGTGTGGTGAAAAAAGTGGCATTGAAATAATACAATCTATTTTTGGTGACATTTCGTTAAATAAAAATCTTTTTATTAATGAAATCAGAAGTACAAACAAAACAGCTACGAAAGAGAACACTTCTCACAAAACTTCAAATTTGACGGCTTGTGGCAATCGCAGCAGTGATGCCAAACTTAGCAAAACACCAATATACGAAAAATCTTTGGGTCCATCCACAAGCTCTAAGGCGGCTGTACGTGACGCATGATGTGCCCATGTCTACCAGAATGATGCTGAAAAAAACATGTGTCAGGTTTAAAAAATAAAACGAATTTTGTAACATTTTTTAATTATGTACAAAGTTTCGATATTTTTGTATATTTGAAATACATCTATTAGAAAATGAAGAAATTAGATTTAAGAATATTTTCTCAAACTATGAATTAATCTGGTCTCCTGCTATAAAAACTTCACTTTTTGGGAGAGGAAGTGGTGGAAGGACTGTATACGAGTATATTTGTAAAAGCTGGCGAAATTGATGTCATTAACTTAAAACTGAATACACTGGATGTAGTTTTGGTACCAATCTACTTAAACTGTAATCATTGGCAGCGTGATTTCGATAAACTCTGCAACTCACTGCACTCCTTGGACTGTACGGATATAATGCTTATTGGGGATTTTAATGGTCGTATGGGACTTTGCTGGAACCGTGTCGCAAATCTAAAGACCTAATTTGTGATAACAAAGGAGCAAAAATAATTGAACTTGCTGATGAGTATGCCATGTGCTTTTTGAATGGTAGTTGCCAAGGAGATCCAGATGTCGAATTGACCTTTATCAGAGGAACATCATGCTCAATAATAGATTACTGTTTTGTTTCGGGAAATTGGCTCAAGCTTCTAGACAGTTTTCAAGTAGGAACCGAGATCTTTTCGGACCATATGCCCTTGGAAGTAACCCTTCATTGTGCTACTATGCTTGAACAAAACCATTAAGCCTTCTGCCGAAATTTGTCTGGAATGACCGAATAATGGAATCGTATTAGCGAAACATGAATGTGAATCTTATGGAACTACGCACACAGCGTTATACAGCCAATATTAAAGCTCTAACGGAAATAATAAAGAAATCCACAACAGAAAGTTTAAAAACTCATAAAATATATAAACAAAAATGGTATGATTCTGATTGCATGAAAGCTAGAACCAAATCTTTTAAAATTTTCAAACTTCTAAGATCGAATAACTTCAATATCTTTAAAACACTGTACCAAGATGCCAGCAGAACCAAATCTTTTAAATTTATCAAACTTCTAAGGTCGAATAACTCCAATATCTTTAAAACACTCTATCAAGATGCCAGCAAGGAATACAAGCACATCTGTTACATCAAAAAAGTAGCCTTTGAACAACAAAACATTGCGATTATAAATAATTCAAAATCTTCTGCTCAGTTCTGGAAAGCTCTGTAACTCTTAAAGCCCCGCAACTCAGAGCACATTTCGATAAAGTTCTTAATGATCCATTAACCTCGCCACTACTTCAATATGGGCTGCATATTAGACGAAAAATTAGACTCCGCATTTACAATGGAAGAATTCAATGAAGTAATATGCAAATCGAAATCAAATAAAGTACCTGGTATTGATCGCATCCCATTTGAGTTCTATAAAAATTGCACATATGAGTTTATGAATTCTCTCAGAATTGAATTTGATCGAATATTCGGCTATGTTAATATCTCCGAAGTATTCAGGAAAGAAATAATTTTTCCCCTACACAATAAAGGCGATTACAGGGACCCGAAGAACTAAATTTCAAACCACACTTTAAGGAAAAATTAGCTGTAGCTCTGTTCGATTTGGGAACGTTGCTTCAAAAATAAATATGTATCGCAAAGAGCAAAACAAACTTTGTTCCACTCAACCGCAGCGTCAATAATGATTTACGGAGCTCAGGTATGGGGTTACAAAGGCTACGATGCTGTGGAAAAATTTCTTCTCTATTTTTTGAAGAAGATTTTCCGATTACAAAAAAATACCCCAAACTATATGCTACATATTGAAACGGAAACCCCTCCTTTGCTTTTGTACACGCTCAAAATGCACTTCAACTATATTATAAAAATACTAGAAATGAATGAATGCAGAATACCAAACGTAGTTTTAAGAAGCATATTTAGAACAAACGGAGGCATATGCGAGGAATGGAAGAAAACAGCTTCTGACTGCGGATTAAATCTGTCTATTCAAGTGAACGAGCATCCTAATCTTTTAAGAGAAAAATTTAACTTGGTTTTGGAGAATTTTGGCAGACATTCATATGACCAATATCTCGAAGAAGCTGAATAGTCACTGTTTAGGAACTATTACAGCAAACTAAGCCATTTTCTAAATGAAAAGACATACTTCCTAGATAGTCACTCAGTTGACAAAATAAGTACTATTTTCAAACTGAGAGGGGAACTCGTTCAACTAAACTTTATGCCCCATAGTCCAGATTTACCAATACTTTGTGACCTCTTTAATGTAAAACTTAAGTATGTATTTTGTCAACCTGGTAGACGGCCACAGGCCAAACCATTAAAGACTTTATTATTCGTTATACTGTAAAACATTTATTGAAAATAAAAGTCAATTAACTAAAACTAAATTAACTACTAATAATAATAAGAATAACAAGAATGATAAGCATGATATTAATGATACAATATTAATGATAAGCATGATAAGAATAAATGAATGAATAAATGAACGAACGAAGAATGATGATATAAATGATATTTATGATATTTATGATGTCAATGACATTAATGGTATTAACGATATTAAAGATATTTACGATATCAATGGTATTAACG